>VUQI01036286.1:35434-48805 GCA_015106735.1 Paratilapia polleni
ACAAACAAAACAAAAAAAAACCTGTAAAAAAAAAAAAAAAAAAGAGGAAAGAGAGGTAGAAGAAGAAGATGGGGGGTGGGGCACAAGATGCTGGAACAATGGCACGTGAGATTCTGCTTTTGACCTTCACTTTAGGAGTTTATCTCCAGCTATGGATTTCATGTTCTTGTTGTTTTTAATATTATTTTTGCTGTAGTCTGTCCAGTTTGATATTTGTTGAACTGCACAGCTTACTCGAGTATGGACACACTATAGCTTTTGGTGCTGCTTTGTAAGCAGTGGCAGCATGTGATCTGACTGAATTAAATTGAAAGTAATTGTGAGACTGTAAACAGATGACACAGGCCTTTGGAAATTCAAGGTTTCATTCAGCATCATTAATTTTATCCTAATACCAAACCATTAGGTGCTGTGTTTAAAATAATTTTGCAGCTATTGATTTATGAGGACCTGAAAAGAAATTAAAGTTTAATTCCACATTATGCAGATCTGTAGAGAGAGATGGGTTTGATAATAAGCTCGGGGCTATAAGGAAATAGCGATAAGCAAAGCCAGCAAAAGCATTGGGTAACCAATATACCCTTTTTTTTTTTTTTTTTTAACTCTACACACCGAAAATGGTTTTCACTTTCTCTCACACCATCTGTCAGTAAAAGCCTCCAGCAGTGTTTGATCTAAACCTGTAAATCTGGATTGGCTTAATTCCAGGCATGTGACTTGACTGCCAATTCACACATCTCAGACCTTACGCATGTGTCAGAGCACTTCTGCAGTGAGGGATCAGGCGTTCAATCAAATGCTCCACAATGGCTGGTGTGTGACATAACTCTGTCAGCGGATTAGAGCCCCGGCCACCGTGCGGAGGGAAACACCAACACAGCCACGGCTCATTTAACACACCGTGAAAGCAATTCTGGTAGAGACAGACAAGGGTCACTGAATAAAGGGCAGCATGTACACAACCAATTTATTTCCAACTAGTGAAGACCATATGCATCAGGCTGAACGGGAACCAACAATGACTGAAGAGCGCTAACCTGCTCCTGTGTTAGAAATATACGCAAATTCATTTTAATTGTTGGAGTCTGTTTAATTTACGATAACTAAGAATACAGTTTTAGAGTGGCGTTCCACAAGCTAATGAGAATTGTCCACCTCTACTCTCAAGCATGCAGCCATCGGGAGTTTCCACCCACACATTATTTTCTTTTGTAGATTTTGTGGTTCTCACTCTGATTCACAGCCTTACACATTACTGGCAGGGCGGGAGAGCTGCCATGGTGATGATTCAGATGTGTTACCATCTGACTCCAATAAGCCTACAAGAAAGGCAACAATTTAGTACTATGTCTATACCAATCCATATTTAATGAAACCATGTTTTACCCGTTATTTATAACAGAATAATACCCACATGTCTGGAAACCACCAGAAGAAACAGAAGCCCTTTTATCATAACTGTCAAAGAATCTTTAGTTGTTTTTGGCAACTTGTTATACTATTTAGCTACTAAATATCCAGCCATCCATCCATTTTCTTAACGACTTATTTTACATTTGACCTCCAAGTGTTTGCAGTGACACAGTAAGGCTTTAGTAATAAGAGGTAGAGAGCAGAGGCCATTAAGTCAGCCACTAAAATCCAACTCATTTAAATGTGTGATACTCTTCACTAAATCAGAAGTACAAATGATAAAACTTTGATATTTGTGCATCAGTTCTGTCTTTTATGAAACACATACTCTAAGCAAAGAGTGGGATTACTGTATTGCCTCTCACATCTTATCTCTCCTTACTTTATATTCCATCCGTCCAGCGTAGTGTTTGTTCTCCGGCAGTGTGGGGTAACAAACTGCAGTGAGACGTGCTGAGAGCGACTGCTGCTCAGCAGCTCCTGAAGGGTCATGAAGGATAACATTCATTAAAACTCAGACCCAGCCACCATCTGGTGGTGTGAATAGGGAGTCCTCTGAGGGGGTGGGTGCGGGAGGGTAGAGCCCTCCCTCGGCACGTGCCTAAGCCGCTCCAGCCTGGCCTTTTTGTGTTTTCGGTGACGGATCACGGAGGCAGGAGAACCCCTCCGCACACCTGTGTCCCACTCAGAGGATGCTGACGATCAGCGGCTGCCGTCATAAGGCACGCAACGAGGCGCAGAGGCTGGTGCTTTAAATGGGTTTGGTGAATTGAAGCAAGGAAATGCATGCAGGGTTTTCAGCTTGTGAAAATCTGCACCAACACACACTCCAGGGCTGAGCTGTGGTTGCAGAGAGATTTCTTTGTTTGTGGGAGAAGAAGTGGGTTTGTTTGTAGCAGTGATGACACGTTGGTAAAGCTAGTGAGTGATAAATTGAGCAAATTAAACCACTATGTTGATTTTTGATTAATTGTTTAACTTCTTTTTAAGCAAAATAGCAAATCAATCTCACTTTCAAGCTTCTTAAATTACCTTAACAATAATTTAATTATCATAACACCTTAAACTAAAAATCTCAGGAGTTTGGACAAAGAAAGTGACATCATCTCAAAGAGTTCTATGAAACTGTGATTTCCTGAGCAGCATGATGGATCATATAAATAAAGAACGTCGTCTGTTTTCCTGAAAGAAAAATGATGTGCAAAAGATTAAAAAATAAACTAAAATAAAGACTGCAAAATGTTTTGTCTCATTATCTTGAAATTCTGTCACTCTTTTATTGAGATTTCTTCCAGAGCTCTCAGTGCTTTGTCAACAGGGCGAGTATCGTGTTAAATCTTATCATCCTTTGTCTGTGTGTGATACTATATCAGCATGTATGAAGCTGTCAGTGTAATCTGATATGGGGGAGGGGAAGTGGATGGACCTGTGATGGATTACTTGAAATGCAACTGCACTTCTGTGGAAGAAAAACAAATTAAACGTAGCAATCTCCTCCTACTCCTCTCATCCTGGAAAATTCAATCCTTATTCCAGATATAAGGCAGGTCTGAGAGTGTCACCTTTTTATTGCATCACTGTTTCTCTGTCTCATTAGAGTAGATGATATAAAATTTAATGCTAATGGATGGAAAGTCAGCAGAGGTGATAGCACACAGTTGTAAAGATGTTTTGCAGAGGGCCTCATTTTAATATCAATAATGAATGATTTTTGTTTTATACTATCTGAACATCTTTGGAGAAATCTTACTGAAAAACTGCGAAGGGTTCAGGAGTCATTGTGGAAACATGGCAGTCTTTTTTTAAAATAGTAGTTCATATGTTTTGTAGTGGGCGGAGAGTAGCAATATATAACATGTTATTTTGTGTGAATCCAATTTGAGCCAGCACGCTCTCCACTAATAAAGCAATTAACATGGGAGGGGAAGGAGGTGTGTGAAAAATCACTTGCCCTGAGGATGTGTGTTGTCATGTTGGAAGGTGTCATAAAACAGTAATTACTCCAATCCAGCCTTGCAATTTGTGACTCAAGTAATACTTAATCTTTTGGAATATGAGGAAGGTGAATTTTACATTGTGAATTAAAAGATATTGAGACTGCAGTGTGGAAAAATTGCCTGGGCTGCAGACAAGACAGGAGAGGAGGGATTGGGAGGATAATTGCATGCAGGGAGGGTCCCAGAGGAGGCGTGCAACCCCGTCATCAAACACTCATTCTGGCTGAGCCTCATCCCATTACAGTCCCCCAGGAGCCAAACCGCACCTGCCCCACAGACTGACAACTACTCAATCCCCCTCCACTCACCCTCAGGATTACACAACCAGACAAACATCAGAGTGACCAAGCCCGAGATGCTGCAAGAAAATAAAGAGTCAGTGATGCAGGCAGGTGAATGTTGACAGACTTTCCACCTACGAAAGAAATGCTGACAGCAGATTTTGCCCAATTACTGTGCATCTTAACAGGCACGTCACTGGTGTAACAGCCATGACGACTCCGGCTGGTTAGGCATGAGAAAACATGTTCCACGTGAGTGGTGACACAATTGTGTTTTCTGTCAAATTAATGTGCACCAAGCAGTGGTGAGGGTTAATGGTTTCCGTCCTCGGTTGGGTGGATAATCAGGGGAAGAAACTAAAATTTATTGTAATTGCTGCCCCTGGTGCCACTCGGGATGATTTAGACGTGGAGCTGCTTCCTGTGATCTAACCATCAATCAAGGTGGTGAAAGGGTACTGTACTCTGACTGTCCATCATGTGCATAAAACCAGTGGTCGACACCTTAACCCGCACCCCCTCAGGCGTCATGCCTGTCAATCATTTCCCTCAGGTTAGAGGGGAGTTCCAAAGGTTTCATGTGCAAGAGGCTGTAGAGGTTTTTCCAGGCCATATTCACCCCTGTGCTATCTCAAGAGAAAGAGAAAATCAGTGAATAATTCTATTTAAGATGGATGTGATGATCTTTACAGCATTTTTCTTAATATGTCTTGAAAAAATAATCCATTATCAAATTAATTTTTCCATTTTTCTGTTGTAGCAGTTGTTTCAGCAACTCAACACAGAATATCTCTGTAGATATCAATATGTCACATTAAGCCCTTATTATGCAAATTTCATCTTACATTTTATTTATAATCTTTTGCACAGATTTTTTTTTTTTTTTTGCTTTAATTTTCCTTGTTAAAGCCACTTGTTTGATTGACTTTTATCAGATTAACAGGTAAATTTACATATTTGTGACAACAATATGAATATTTCCGACCTTAAAAAACCCACACATATGACTGTTATTGTGCTGCATATCTTTTTTATATTTCAATAGTGTTTTTTGTTCTCTTCTTCCAGCAAAGAAATTCATTGATGACTACAAAGGGAGTCCGATCTTCCAGGTCATCAGCACATTAAATTCAAATTTTAAACTTTAAACAGGAGCATTTGTTTTAAAATGCTAATGAATTCTAGAGTTAAACAATATTGATTTGTCTTGTGATTGGACTTAATGAAGGAGCTTGGTCAATATCTGAATGTGCTACATATAACACCGTAGACCTCAGATGTGCAGAGAAGAAAACAGGGTGTGTTTCTAATATTGCACATTACAAACATTAAAGTCTCATTGTTTTTCCTTTTTTTTTTCTTTTATCCATCTGATTTTTCCTCTTTCCGTACAGAAATGTGTGAGCCGCTGCTCAGAGGTTTAAGGTTTCTCAGTTTTGTGCACCGTGACTCCTCAGCAGCAGCGTTTTACTACACATTTAAACACACTTAAATCAAAAATCTTTGCAAAGACATTAAACGGTCCTGGTTTGTATGGATGAAACAATCTAGTAATAGTGTTAACACTGCCGTTCGCCTTTCCTTTTACCAATTACCAGGCTACAGGGTCCAGTGCTCTCCCCTGGACTCAAGAGACCTGTGCCATTGATTTATTAATGAGAAACTTGGAGAGAACAGGAGATGCTTGGCAGTGATTGGAGAATTGGTGGTTAACTGATTTGGTAGTCTGTGATGACTAATCTATCATCCCATTAACACAACACTGACCCAAAAAAAACCCAACCTTTTGGTTCTTTTTTTTATAAAATGATTTGAGCATTTTTTTATAACACTTTTTGACATCAACATACCTCTTCATTAAACACAATATTAGAAGCCATAAAATCACATTTATCTGTTTACATAATCTTCAGGCACAAAGCCGTAATAGCATCTTTTGGTCATCATAAACATTCTTAAATATTCATATATTTTAAACATCCTTGCAGATTTCATACAGCAAATGAATAAAAGTGTTTAAACAGCAAATAAAGTCAGGTGGAAGAGTCATCTATTAATTCATGTGGTCCACTCATATGTGACAATATCAATGTGTCAAGAAAGTACTTTTGGTGACAATGACAACAACCAAGGAACACCAAGGGATCACAAAACTTGGCTGTTCATACACAGTACTGCATTCCTCGCTGTCAAAAAATGCGACAATATCTCCTGCGTCATGAGCACTAAAGCTGGACTCTCCAGACACTAGTAATTTGTTAAAACACACACCTTAATGTTTATCATCACATGACTCCAAAACAATTACAGTTAGATACAGCAAGCCAGTGTTACGTTACAAAACAGGATGTGATGGGTGTCGGCTGGTACACAGAATTTATTGCAGTGCACACCAAACATCAATAGTCAATGTTTTCTGAGCAGCAGTTGTCTTCAAAACTTTTTTGATTTGTCTCACTTCACGACCAGAACCTGATTATAAAAGTTCATTTTATTATTTATAATGTCAGAAGACACTTATCTAAGAACAAAGCAGTAGGCTGAATGGGGACTATCAGTGGCTGTGAGGCGGCTGCATCTGAAACATTGATCTGAGCAAAATTCATGCAACAAACACACACTAAAACTCTACGGTTCAACTTCACTCACGCTATTTTTGTCTTATAGTGTATTACAGGCCTCACTCAAGAAGAAGAAGACCTTTTTTGCAAGCAGACATCTCCCTGAAGAGGTACTGTCCATGAAAAATATGGCCTTTTATATTAATGTTCACACAGATCAACGACCCAAAATTCACAATAGTCTCACAGAAACAGTATACAGGTATATACAGTACATAAAACATATTTGAGTAACAGAATCTTGTTTTTAGAATACTTTCATATTTTCAGTGCAATCAGAGTGGTATTTCAGAGAAAGACCCTATATGATGGTCAACTGCAGTGTTATCTGGCTCATGGTGTTCAAGTAGATTGATGGGTTTTGGGTCCTAAGTAGTACAACATAGGTCTGCAGTTTATTTTGCAGCCGCTGACTGTGTAGTGAAGCCCTACTGTAGGTAGATGTGATGAGAAACGTGAGGATCTAATGAGGATTGTTCTGCATTGCAAGTAACTATTTCTTTACATTGGCTTTTGAAACTTGTTTTACTTTAACACACAGAATGGATTTAAACATCTAATATAATGCTTATTTGTGCAACTGGTGATGGAGAGTCTGTTTTTGTAGGCAGACTCACCACAACTGTCTAGTTTAAGAGTAGCCACGCTGAGCATACATCTTTCCAGCTGGCTCCTGCACATACTCTTCTGTCTTATCCCAGTCCTGCACCCAGCCTCCGTTCAACTGTGACGTGGCCCCGTAGCTTTTAGCCGGACCACCCATCGCACCGTAACCCTGGGTGATGTCGCCTGTCTCCTCGGCCAGCTCATCCTCATCTATAAAGCCACACTTCTCTTCACTGGTTTCTTCTGGGTCAGCCCATGGCTGTTTCTCCCCAGATGCAAAGATCCCGTAAAATATCACGCCTCCATAATGCACAAGAGAAGCAATGAGGAAGACATACTGCCACTCTTCCCGTGTCTAGGAACAGAAAAGGTTGTAGCCAGGTTAAATCACTTTGTAACAGCCTTCAAATGTTATTTTTCTCAATCAGATTCTTACTAGGAGCAATACAGTCTTATATGAACACAAGTTTTAGGTTATTTCACATAACCTGCTCAAATTAGGCAGAAAAAATACGGTACAACCTCACCAATCAGGTTTTAGTAAAACTCAAATTTAAATGCATCAAAATATGGCACATTTTAAAGTAAGGCTGATTCACCCAAAGGACTTGGTTAAGGTGAGGAAGTGAACATGGTTTGGGTTAAAAGAAGGAGTTTGTTACAGTCAGAAAAACACTGAGATTTGGATTTTAATGGTTACACTAGTAAACGTGGTTAAGATCAGGGGATGGCTGTGGTCATACTTTAAAAACAAAACAGTGTTTGTTGTTTTCTGATCATGAGTCACCTTGTTTTTTGTCATTGCTCCCACTATAAGAGGGCAGACCATCCCTGAGAGGGTTCCCACACCGTTGGAAATGCCCATGAGGATGCTGGCATAGCGAGGAGCGATGTCTAGATGGTTCACATTGAAACCTGCAGAAAAACGAGTGACATTTCTGAGTTTGGTGCTCATTTGAATAGAGACAGTATAAAATTTGAACAATAAACTGTTGTTTTAGGACTTACCTGATATTGCAAAACCACTAAAACCCACTGCCAGGACTAAGAAAGAGATGGCCACCCCCTTACTGTGAGAATAACCAACCACTAGTAAAAGAGTCGCCTCCATACCGAAGCCTGAAAACAACAGGAAAATGGTTAAGTAAGGAAGTGATGAGGAATACTTTAAGGAAAAGACAAAAACCTGATGATTAAAGCCTCACCTCCACAGTTCATGATTTTGCGAACCGTAGTGGTGGACATGATGTTGTGGGTTCGCAGGTAATCTGCTAACTGGCCTCCTAAAGGCACGATGATGGTCATGACCAAGTGAGGGAGAGCTGACAGTATTCCAACCTGAGAAACCATCAAATACTTTTCTGAAGCAACCATAACAGCAGCAGAGAAACGGTCATAAGAAAAGGCATTCTTTCAGTCTGTGAACAAATTTAACCTCTGACTCCTGTATCACATGTGAGCAGTAATTCACCACAGTAATAACAGAAACTCATCCTCAACCTGAATTGCATCTGTCAGACCAACCTGAGTAATGCTTTACACTCTCACTGGAGGTCAAAAGATTAGGACAGTTTAAGACTGACTGTTTTTTTTTTTTTGCTTGGATGACACATGAGGAAAGATAAAAATACCAAATCACAACAATTCCTGAAGCAGGCCATCACAAAACTGCACCTTTAAATATTCATTATTACCACTCCAATACCAATTATAACAAGTCAATGTTTAAATCAGTTTTCTTAAGTGACAATATTGGTGTATCTATCTATTCAATTCAGTTCAATTCAATTCAATTTAATTTATATAGCGCCAACAACAGTCGCCTCAAGGCGCTTTATATTTTAGAGTAAAGACCCTCTATCTATCTATCTATCTATAGATAGATATATGGATATATAGATATATAGATATGATATATAGATAGATAGGTAGGTAGATAGGTAGATATCCCTGATTCAATGTTAAAAATGAGGTGATTCCCATTAAAGTTGAGCCAGTGTAATAAAAATTTTGTCTGACAAGTCTAATTACTTAACAGAATCAAACTATTCAAACTATACATACCTGCAGTATTCTTTCTTTCTTTCTTTCTTTCTTACTTTTGAAATGGATAAATTTCACTATATGCACTCATATTAGAAGCTAAGTGAACAGTTCTGCACTGAACTCTCACAGTCCAAACTAATTTTACTCTGTGGTGACATTTATAATACAATACTAAGTCATATCAACTGTTACTATTAGGCTGACTCTAAAAACATATGTTTAAGATGCAATTATTTATTTAAAGTGAGTCTGTGTCTACACTGTTTTCACAAAGTGGTTGCTAACTTTTTCTTTGTCCTGTTTGGTGCAGGACAGATAGAGTATAATAAGTTTTAAGAAATGTTTGGCTGAATTAAAGAGCTTTGCCACTATAAAGCTATAATGAGAGCAATAAGAATGAACCAAAACAGTAAAAGTTGTGGGCGAAATTTTAAAGCTAAAGATTCTACAATAATTCTCTGTAGGTTCATCTGCATAAACAATTTCTTTGTCATGGTTACACAGTTTTAATATTTTCATTCAGTTATAGCCACCTATAATAATATGATATGTGTTTTCTCTGTTGCCAATTTAATTTATCCCAGTGGTTCTCAAACTGTGGGCCAAGCCCCACTGGTGGGACATAGAGTCACTGCAGTGGGTGTGTAGTAAACCTGAGCTGTATGAAAATAATTTTTGTTAGGAAAATAAACAAACAAGCCTTTTCTGAACATTTAAATTGGATCCATTTTTTGATTGTCAACTACTGGTAAAAATTGCAGGGCTTCTGGAGTGGGGATCCTTTTGGTAAACTTTAAAAATAAAATGTTTAGCCTCTAAGAATGAATGCATGACATTTGACTGTTGAGATAACAAAACATAAATGAAATTAAAAACCACATTCAACTGTTATACCTTTTTGTGCATAATAGGAGTGATTACAGAATCAGATTGGAAATTTGAAGATGAAATCGGATGAGACATTGTAGGGCTAATAATAGTCATTATAAAGGATATATTTACTTACTTTGCTGATCTCAAAACCAAAAACTTCTTCAAAGTATGCAGGCTGACTGATAAGAAGCAGATAAAAGGTCCAGCTTCTGCAGAAGTTAGCGACAATTATTGCATAGACAGGCATAGAGGAGAAGAATTTCCTCCAGGGAGTCTTGAATTTCTGTTGAAGCGCACGACAAACACAAAATCAGCCAGTGCAGCATTTGGTGTGGCATCAGAAATCAGGAGATTCAGACTGAGGACTTACTTCCATTGCACCCATCAGCTGGGCACTTTCACCAATGCTCTCCTCGATGTAACGGCGCTCCTCTTCGCTGATGGTTGGATGCTCTGCTGGGCTTTCATAGGACACCAAAATCCAGAACATGTACCAAACTAGCCCAAAGGATCCTGAACAAATCAAACATCAAACAAGTCATTACAAACTCAGACTGTTGTGCAGCCAAATGATACAGACCTGCAGAACTTTAAATTCCAGTGGAGATCCCATCATTGTCAGTGATAGCAAAGTATGAAGTTTGTGTACAAAATGATGCATAAACTATTTTGTTTATTGGGTTATTCACAATGATGCTTGGGTTTAAATATTTAAGAAAGTTTTATTGAAGGGCTGGAACAAGATGATACAGAGGATAGTAAAAGAGAGTGTATGATACTGCAAGATAGTGGAGAATAAGAGGATTTTTCCAAAGTGCAAGATACTGAAGAGGAATTAAATGTTTTATGTAAAAGATGGATAGGATGTAACTACAGCTGAACACAACTATGGAAAACAGAAACTGAGTATGAAACAGGCAGCAAACTGACTCAGTGATATCAGTTATATAACTTTGCCTGTGTAGAGTTTGCTAACTTTAGCTAGTAAGTCCATGTGAGGTTGAAGCAGCACAACAAAAATCTAAAGGACTGAATAAGGATTTCATTTATGGCACATAAAAATCAACTTATTTGTAAAAAAAAAAAAAAAGAAAAACAGGTTCTATTATTTCTTCCTTTACATGTGACAGAGTCTCCTTTCAAGGTAAAATCAGCTGGTTTAAGTGATACTCACCATACACATAGAAGACAGAGGACCAACCCGTATACTGGACCAGGATCCCGGCCAGAGGCATGGCGATCACTGCGCCAGCATATGATCCTGAAGAGGACAAATTATTATGACTAAGCAGAAAGTGGCCCTGGCTATTTATCCAGAGAACAGTGCTGTCCCTTTGTGTTTAGATACAAATGTGTTCAGTTCTTGTTTACATACATTCTAGGTACAATACTGTGTAAACCTAAACCTGCATTCAAGAGTATGAAGTAACATGAGGATGTATGGTGCTGATGAGCAATTCTTGCTTTTGTGTGTATATTTTGTACCACAAAAGGAGATAGTTGCCAGACGACTTCTTTCCAGCGGTGGCGCCCATTTACTCCAGATCCCGTGGCAAGCTGGATAAGTCACTCCCTGTGTGGTGAAAAATGACATTACAATCACAGTATAATCAGACATGGATTGTTATCCATCAACTTTAACATATTTTTCATGATGTAACAGCACACCATGCTTAATTTACTAATTTCATCAATACTGCATCTGTTTTTATGCTTAATGAAAATATATTCTGCTTGACAGACACAGTCTCTTCTTCCTGTCAAAGACTTACAAGACAAATTGTAGTTAATAACAAACAAACTGACATGCATTGTAGCTGACCTTTCTAATAGAGACTAATGGCTTAGGTGTGAGTCAGTGCAAATTCAAGCTGACTGCCCACTTCATGAAAAAAAAAAACAACCCTGGATTGCTCCCATTAAATCTTCATTACACACTAAGTGGCATACAATCAACTATTGATAGACACAAATTGCTGAGGCTTGCAGTGGGAGACACCCTGAAATGCTAATGTTTAATTTGTAGTAATAAGCCATGGCGCTGAACACGGGCAGCTCCCTCTCTCAATGGTCATGAGCAGCAATTGAAACTAGAGTTTGGAGCTAAACAAAATAACAAAAGAGGATGACCTTCAAACTAATAATAGCATCTCTCCCTCTGAAATCATTCCCCTTCTTGAGCTGTGGGAGCCGCCTGCATCAAGTGGTTTTTATCTCTTTTGTTCATTGTGTTTCTATGTGAACATGGAGCTCTTTAAGCCAGGCAAGCTAGTATACACAAGCACTGCTATTCAGGGTTTTATTTTGTTTGCTGATTGTGTACTAATCTGTGTACAGTATAATGAATGGAGCCTCTTCATAATGGGCCCCATTTTTCCAGTGGAAATTCAAATAGAAAGCAGCAGGGTTCAATAGAAACAGAGGATTTCTGTAAAACCTGGTTGAAAACAGAATGTCAGGACAATTTCATTAGGGGGTCAAGTTCAGCTCCTGGCTTGATAATGAGGCATCATCTTTGAGTGTTTTAAAGGTCAAAATCTGATGTGCAAACTGTGCATCAGTACCTCCACCAACCCTTGTAATATCCTGACAAAGATGACACATCCATAGTGCACCCGGGCAGCAGAGGGAATGAACATGTTCAGGGTGGATGTCAGCACGATGGCTGCACCGAAAACTCTGGATAAACAGCATTACAAGATTATTTGTCAAATTACTATCAAAACAGCATCATTATATTACACAGAAAAAGAGTCAGACATCATTTTTGATCAACCACAGACATCAGAACATTCAATAAACAGTCAAATGTATTATATATTGTTAATTTTTTTACCACATTCTGGAAGAATAAACACTCATAATGAAGATAAACCAGCCCTAATTGGATGCCACACACACAAACACACACACACACACACACACAACATGCTGTTATTCAGTTTCCAGGGGAGTGAAGACAGGAGGTGTTTGCAGCAGAAGGCGTCAGTGGGCTCAGCTGACTTGGCATCATGGAGCTCTTCAAAGATTCATTTAGATTCAGTTTTAACAATCCTGTAATGTTAATGCAATAAGGACTCCTGCTGTGAATTTAGCCCACTTTATTTTTCTCTGCATCTCCTCCTTTTGTGTAATATTCACGCTGCTCTCTAAAATTGATCCAGTTTAACTGTTAATTTTCACAGATTTATTGTTCTCTGTTGCACAATCGCTGTGTTGCCTTACGTATTTGTAGCTCGCCAATCAACTGTTAATAAAATAATAAGGTATAGAGGGGGCATGGCGATTGAAATCATGCTACAATCTTTGCTTAGAAGCACATTTCACATATGGCTTTGGCCGGTGTGGTTGCCATGCCTCTCAACATAAAGGATTAGACATGGTCCTCCCATGGGAGCTCATTAACATGAGGAGGCACGCCTGGCGGGCATCAGCCAAATCCCCAGTTTATCTGCTGGTTTCTCCAAACCTGCAGGTTTCACATTCACGTGACTGACAACTCAGCACAAAAATTACACGTTTTCTGTTAATAGA
>VUQI01036286.1:56647-72352 GCA_015106735.1 Paratilapia polleni
CCCTTTTACCCCCCCCCCCCTTTTTTTTTTTTTTACTGAGCCTTTGTGGAGCACCTCAGTTCATCCACTGACTGAAACAACCTTTAAGGCCACATTCCCTTTAGGCCAACTTTGATCTGACTGGCTGCCAGAGCTGTACACTGTAAATGACCATGTAAATGATATCTGCAGTCTATGACATCACACAGAGCCAAGAGTAGAAAAAACATTCTCAAACTGGGGGTTTAAAGCAGTCTGGCACCTCATTTTTTTGCTCACAGGGATTACTTGTACATAAACTGACCTCATTATTTGGCCATCTTTAATGTCATTATCTACTACTGTAACACCATATATATGATAAAAAATAAAGAAAAGCATAACAGGTCCACTTTACGCACCCTTGTCCAAAGATGAATTAAATAATATTTACTCTGGTACAAAGAAAGATAATATTATGCATTATTAAGATTTAATGGCCCTACATAATAGCAAGTGCTTTGTATTACTGCCCAAATTAAATGTATGCCTTTTAATGATAACTTGGAGGTGGGTGACAGACCCATCAATAACCCCCTAATGTTTTTTATTTAATATTCTAAAAGAGGCTATTCTCACCAATGAATGCACTGACACATTGCTTATATATTGGCAATACTTCTGCACTGTGACTCAACTTTAATTTTAGAAAAAGAATTTTAACATATAGATGGTGTATACATACAGATATATTAGGATAAAAGTAGGGAAAATGCTCTAGAGCCACAGTCACTCTCTCTTTCTCAGTCTCATAACTACACACACCTGCAGGCAGTGATGTCGCTGTTGAACCAGGACGGATATTCCTCAGGCCTGTTTACTGGCTGGAACTCAGAGATGTTAAACACCGACAGGCTGTTGTTTATGTAGCCTTGCATATTCATCGCACCGTCCGGATGGTAGGCGTACATGTACACGAGCCGAGGGATCATATCAGAGGTGAAGGCCACAATAAATGCCTAAAAGCAAGGAAAGAAATTATGTTAAGTTTGTTTAGCTAAATAAACATAATGTGTCTGACAAAACATTTTGAGGCAAGACCAGCACTCACATTTGTGACTACAGAGAGTATGGCTATCCCACCAAGGATTTCCTCCCAGGCTCCTATGCTGTGGCCCTTGGCTGCTACAGGGCGTCTGAACTGAGTGGTGAGCTTCCAGGCATCCACTCTAACCTCAATGATGTTGTTGATAAGTGCCAGCAGGGGTGCCAAGGGGAAGGAGGCGACAAACAGTGTGATGAATCCAAACTGGATCACTGGGACACAGAGAGGAGAGATGCTGGTGAGAGACACTACAAAAGAAACAGCACCATCTGCAGGATGCTGTGGATTGATCATGTTCTTTTACTAAAGTTGAATATATATTTTTACAGCAAAAGGAATATTTTATAGGATTTCACTGTATGTGTAAATCTGTGTAAATCTTCATTTAGAGCTTAGTAGTTGACTTTGGTTTTGTTTTAGCTTTTGGACTGGTCTTGACTCAAATCCAACTACAGGTGGTCTTAGGAGAGATTTATATTTCAGCCCAAGTTTCAAGTATCTCCCCATTTCTTAATGTGTTTAATGGACTGACTATGTACTGGATGTTTACCCATTTCCAGGTATTCATAGAAGAGGCCCAGCTGTCCAAAGCCCTGCAGGTCATAGTCCTGCTCCCAACGGCTGTACACACTCTCCGGGTGGCTTTGTGCCTTCCTGCTCCCCCACCAGTTCATCAGCCACCTGTAAGACACAAGAGGGCAATAGAGAGCTGTCAGGAAACACAGTAAATCCCCTTCTGACAGCCATATTGGAGGCTGTATTGACCTGTAAACAATGGCTGTGAGGAGAGGACTGCATTTGTTAAGGTTGCACACAACACATTCCAATACAAGTTATTACATTACTGATAGCTTTATTCTATTCAAGAGTCCAAGTAAGTCAGGACAGTGGGGCAGTGACCCAATAAGCAACAGAAAATAAAGGGATTCTCTGATGAACCTGACTGTGACTGTTATTATCTTAATTTAACATAATTTAACAGTACGTACAAATACTGTTAATCAAATATAAAATAACAGATTGATCAGGACAGCCAGCATTTCATGCATTTGTTTTAATTCAGAAAATCCTGCCATTTTTTATTTGCAGTAACAGTACTAATGAGGGATTAATAATGCTTTAACTAGCCAGCGTACATAACAGACTAGAGTCTGTTACCAATGATAAACTTCACAGACAAAGTTATCACCTATGATTAACAGTACTTTTCTTGCATTTTTATTTCAAATTTCTGTAATTTTATGTTACAAAAATGCTTTAAAACTGTTTCACACTGTATACGCCTATGAGGTGTAAGGCAGTTTTGTTCTTTTTGTTTACTGACTACACATTTCACCATTAAAGAAATTGGGGAAAAAATTATTTTATGATACAAAAAAACATTATTATTTCATATGTTTTTATTTACTGTGACTTGTGAATATGTTTTTTCTCTTTCTTATTATGTAATTAGTAACAATCTTTTAGAAATTACAGCCCAGTTCACACATTGAATTCAAGTACTATTTAGTGGATTTATGTCGACATTACTTTGTATGCTTTGCTGAATCAACTTGCAGACTTGTTAGGTAACTGTCACCAGTAAAAAAAAAAAATCTCTTCATAGGAGAGATGACTCTAAACATGAAGGCTACGTTTGTAAAAATAGTCCCCATCTCATAAACAAATCCACAACAGATTACACTGCCTCTATTCTGGATGTGGATGAACTGTGAGGTGCGAGTACTTACGGGACCAGAGCCTCTTGGATGTTCCCCCACACCTGTTTACCAGTCATCACTATCACCAGCTGGGTGGTCAGCTCAATCAGACAGCCACCAGGGTCACACTGAATGAAGACAGGTCGAGGTGAAAAAAAAAGAGATAGAAAAGGAAAAAGCATTAACTAAGGCTAAAGCTGAAGCACCAGAATGAATCTCATACACTATAATGTAGGTATATCTGGCTACCTCTTCATTCCTCAGTTTGCTCCAGCCAAACATATAGGCATAATCTCCAGGATAACCGACAAATTTGCCCTTAAAGAATGCCACGTAGAAGCAGGAAGAGTAATAGTTGACAAACTGGAAGAGGAACATCTTCACTGTCAGTTTGTTCTCATACTCCAGGTGGGTCTTTGGAATTTCTATAAAAGAGTAAAACGTCATTTTAAACAGATTTCTACATGTTAACAGTCAAGAACTTTCATGATGTACACCGATGTGTGGACATGTAGGCACAGAAATGCAGTGTTATCCTGCTCTGGCCCCTCACCCATGTCAGTGATCCAAACGGCCACTTTCTCATACATGAGGTTGAGGATCATGATGATAACAAAGTTGATGCAAGAGGCAGTGACAGAAGTGGCCAGCTGTGGGGTGACGTAGGGGGCAACCACCTCCAGGTTGGTGGTGTTATAGTTCTTCATGATGCTAGCAAAGGATGCATATACCGCCAAGCGGTATGCTATGACCCCAATGATGCAGGCAATGATCAATGAGATCTTCAGGACAGAGAAAACATGAAGGCAACATGAAAGACAACTACAACATGGTACAGAAAAATCACAAGACAGTGCTGCAGTGAAAACACCAAACCAATCGTGCAATTATCTGTGCAAAGAGCAAGATTTTTTTTTTCCCCAGGATACAGTAGATGTTAGTATTAAGTGTCAAACTTGAAGTGTGCACACATGCTTCTTGGAAAGAAATCATACCTTATTCTTCTCATTAGCTCAGTGACATGTTACAGGGTTTTACAAACAAAAGTACACAACAGTAATGAGGTTTGGACCAGTATGCATAAACTTTCAATGGGTCACAATTCTAATATTCATATAATTTTGCCTGTACTCTTAAAAATTAGACAATGCACAAGTGCCATGCATAAACAAAGTTTATTGGTCTGTAAAAGCCTGAGCTCTCGACTTTTCTTTAGGGCTCCATTTCTTTTGGTTTTATACATACTAGTCCTGATAATACAATATTAGTGATAATGATGAAAAGTTTCCTAGGAAAGACAAATGACACAAGGTCTGGGAATAGATGGAAGATGGAAGCTCTTTAAAGTGATCAAGAGTACCAAAAATGCTATGCTCACCCACAACAGGACGGTGGCTCCAGATAGACATGTGCGTGCACACTTGCTTGTTATGGGTAAGTAAGGCTCCATTTCCTAAATCATAAGCAAGCAAAGCATGGACACAGAGGTCAGTCACCCTTTGTTATATCCTGAAAAGAGAGCTCTAAAAGGCCATGTTCCCTTAATTACCTCTACCCTCACAAGTGAGGCAAAACTAGGTTACCTAATCCGAACTCTTAGAGTGTATTTGTGTTAGCCTGAGTCCAATTTTCTTTTTCATCCAGTGGTTTTCTGCTCTCAAAAACCTCCAACAGAATAATCCACCAGCAGACAACCAGTAATTGCGGTAGAGAAGGAAACTTGTGCCTCTCAGTCTTTCCAGCAGTATCTGTTATCTACACAAACTACACCACACCAAAACCTTCTCCTCACCAAGCTGGCATTCCATGTTGAGTGCCCCCCCTTACCCAGAAGATCACGGTGGCCCAGCACAGAAACAATTTTCCCACTACATCTGTAGCAGTCCTTTCAAGAACCCACTCTGGTTCCTAAAGATGAGTAGGATGTGGTCATGGCAAATTGCAGCACTCTGGTTTGATTTGTTTTAAAAATCTGTGTCACAATCAGTTTAACTAAATAATACAATACAATCAAAGAGTCTCAATTCAAACCACAAAAGCACCTAATGAATGATTGCAACCAGTCTATAAACAATTAATACAAAACAGTCTGTAATGTGTAGTCAAGTCCTACCATTCAGGATATTTGCCTGGCAAAAACCTTGTGTGGCCTACTCAGATCAAAAGCTGCATATTAGAACAGCATTATCCAGGATATTAGTATTTCATGTGCACACAAACACCTGAGTGATGCGGTTCAGCTTGCGGTTGGTGCACTTGGTCTCATACTCTGGCCGAAGCTGCAGCTGCTGTTGCTCCTCCTCAAAGTCAACCAGATCCCACTCGTACTCCAGACGAGCCTGCCGCCTCTTCCAGAACTCCAGAAACAGCGTCACTGCAGACGCATACGAATGTCACACCAGGTACAACTCTACCAGCTAATGCTGAGTTCAGAGCTGCAGTGCATGCGTGTAAATGATTTAACAGTTACGCTGAATGACTGATAATCCCACTAGGTGGAGCACTGGATTTAAAAATACAAAATGCAGAGAACTGACATTTTTACTCACCCCAAATCCCCATGAATATGGCAAAAAACACTGTTGCCACATTGTCAAATAGGTGTGATTGCTGAAAGAGGAACATGTTTAAGAAAAAGTGAGATAATTGAGAAGAGATTTGTTGACATTTAGCTGCAATCACTCTTTAAATGTCACATATTGTGGGTAGAAGATGAGTCATGATGACCTCAAAAATGACTCACCCATGAGGAGTTGCATGTTATGTTAAGTTTCCAGTAGCTACACTTTTTGTCACAAAGTGGGCACATGACAATTTTGCCTCCGATTTCCTCGCTGCATATTTCTTTACTGTAGAGGAAATGAAGCATATTTTAAATAAAAGAGACAATTATCATATTAACATAAATAAAAATCCAATGATACATTTGCATCTGTCTCAGACTAAAATTTACCTCCATTCATTGTCGTCGTAGGTGAGGAATCCGTAAACGAAACAAATTGTCCCGACCACAGCAGCAAAGAACAGCATCTCAGTGTAGAAACCCAGCCATGCAAAATAAATACCTATCTTCTCCCCATAATACTTCCTATTGAAGAAAAACACAGCAATTATTGCATTAATTCTGCTGTCAGATTGGATAATGAGTATTTTCTACTTGGTTTGTATCCAAAAGAAAAGCATTGTTTTGGAAAAAACCTCAGACCAAATGTTACACACGGGATAAGGCAAATGATGTCAATCCTCCAGCTAGAAAAAATAAGACATTTATGGAAAGACCAACCAAAAAACTTTGAAAAGGATTTTGGGGACCATTTTACAACTTTGTGAACAATGTGGATCAAACAGGAAACCAGACTGAATAATTGATGCTTGGAAACCACGCAGTGTTTAGTGTATCTATGCAGTTTTTATACATTCTGAATGGACAAAAACATCTTTTTTTCCTACACCTGAGCTTTTTTCTGAAAACAAATTGTTTGGATATGGATTAACATATAATCAATAATAGGCCATTTTTTTCAGTTCAGTTTGTTTCCTTTTTGTTTCTGTATTTTCTTTCTGCTTTATTGTTTTTTAACATATTAATGAAGATTAAAAAAAGATTACCAGTACTTGGTGTTGAGGTCTTACCTTACAAGGTTGAGGGGCTGCTCCTTGAAGAAACAGAAGAATCTGGCCCAGTATTTGTAGAGATTGTATCTCTCACTTTCGCAGTTAGGATCCTTTGACCTTGTCCAGTATCTAGACTGCAGATACACAGAAGATAACTACATCATTCATTGTGTTATGAATAGGGGTTACTATTAGGGAACAATGTCCGTACATTCCACTGAAGAATGACAAAGAAATGTCTCGATTTGACTGAAAGAGACTCACATCATGCAGGGGAAAGGCAGCAGTGTAGGTCCCATTGTTGAGCAACCTCTTGATTCCCTTCTTGTCTTTATTTCCACATTCATCCTTATAGTACGAACAGCGGGCCAGGATATAGTAGACCTGTGCAGAGAGACAGAAACAAAAGAGCATTTTACTGTTTAGAGGCTTAAAAATAAGTTTTAACAAAGTCATTTTAAACAACATGGAAAGGTTAGTTATTTAAACAGCTCTCTTGAAAAACATTATTGTTATATTTTGTAGCTAGTTCAGTTCTGAATGCCAAACTTCAAGGTCACAAACAAGATAAGCCTGCTTACGATCCTGTTGCGAGTAGAAGGGGGGAAGAACGTCTCTTTGTCGTCGATAAGGAAGAAGTCAGATTTGCTCTTGTTGAAGGGAGCTGTGAAAAAGTCTGGCTCAGGGTGCATGATGTGCTCTGGCAGACGGAAAGGTGTCGACAGCCAGTTCATGGGGATCTCGTTGTTGTCTGGGATGTCGTTGACCTTGAAAGGAACCTTGATCTTCAGCACATCTGCGTAAGTGGCCAGTACTTCCCATGGAGCGTGGATCTTCACAAAATAAGTCTTTCCATCCTCTGACTCCTGATAATAATGACAGTAAGCAATATAAGCACTGTGTTTGTGGTGTACTGAACTGTATATCACAATATGATGAGTGTAGGGCATTCACTAACTAAAAAACAAATTTGGTAATAAAAGGACACCCTTGAAAAGTCACAGGTTTTATGTAAAGCTCTTAGTTTGTTCACTAAATAGTATTAAGGTGATATGAAACTGATATCATGAGAAGTGATCAAAAAGTTCTAGGAATCAGCCCATTAAAAAAAAGAAGAAAAAAAAAAACCCTTCCCTGATTTAATTAATTTTTTTTAAACCGACATATAAAAGGTTTAAAGTATGTCAAGCCAAAAGTAAAATGTATGATTTATATTTGGCTGATATCCTGTTCAAGATCATCTTCTCAGGCATGTCCAGAAGGCTTTCAGTGCAGCTGCTCAGATCACTCTGAAGAAGTCCTGTTATGTCCTCTTAAACTTGTGCCTCTATGTGCTGGATCTACTCTAGTGTGTCAAAATGGTGATCTTTGAACTTGATTCTCATTTTGAGGAAGTGGTGTGTTGGTTTGGCCACAGAATACCAGCATGCGATGGCACACTGGTACACACCACAGTTCAGGTGGTTTTCGCTGAATGCTCTTCCTCCACAATGTTACAGTAGAACTCAACACTGACAGCGTTACTCTGGGGACAAATTCAAGATGCACAATCTCCTCAATGTTGGAAAGAAATGATGAGCATGCACCTGGTCTCACTACTCACTTGCTCACTTGACGTGCTGCCTTTGGGCTTGGAAACTGTGGACGTTTCGATTGAAAACATCTCGAATGTAGCCAAAGAACCGGCTCTCATCACAATTAATGACCCTCTACATTAAATTCAGGTCAGTTTGACACAGAACTTTATGTCTGTCATAGAGTTTATCATAGAGTGCACAGTGCAGTTGGTCAGAATGGGACTTCCAGTGAGCAAAATAACAGCCATGCTGGATGGGGTTTGGACATGCTTGAGAAGATGATCTTGATCAGAAGATGTCCAAATTTACATCAGGTAAAGGTATTGATTTTTATGGATCTGTGCAAAGAACATTTTGATCACACCTCGTATGACAGACCATTGGATTGCTTTTATCATTATTAGACAAAACCAAATCAGTAACAACAGGCACTTACAGATTTATCCTCTGTCTCCAGCTCCAGGCCGACTTTCTGTAAGTTGGACTCATACACCCTCCTCCTCTCCTTAAGTAGTAGAAGAAGGAAATAACAACACACATAAACAAAATACTATGCAAAACCAGTGAGGGGAATATTTGTATGCTATTAGAAGTGATGATAAAATATGTACAAATATGTACATTTAAAATAATATGCCAATATTACCTGAACTACATAAAAAGTGAAATGACAAAAGACAGGTAATTTAAATATGTTAAGTCAAAAGTAAAATATATGATGAAAATAATACGTACTTGCAATATTAACATGAAAATCACGGAAACACGGTCAGTATAGAATACACAAGTGCTACAGTTAAAAACTGTTATACAAACCATTGTGGACAAGGGCACGTCAGCAGAGAAAATAGGTAGTGAAAGTAAGTTGTGGTAGCACAGTAACACGGCAAGAGCTTAGGTTTGATGTATCAGACATATTCATGTAGAAAATAATCGACTGAACCACTGCAGCAAAAACTGAAATCCACATTGTTAGTGCTGAAATTTGGTGTCACATTTACAACACATGTGGATCCCACACAGGAACTGGCCTCCTGTTTGCCTTTCCTCATACAGTGGAAAAAAAAAATGAGTGAGTTCCTGACCAGGCCAGAGCTTTAACTGTTGACTCACCAACTGAGGCTGCAGGCAAAATGGGAGCCAGCTGTGGAGTGGTAACACTCACATGTGAAAGCTAGCAGCTCAGTGTGAAACAATAAAAGCCTTTCGGCACTCAACAGGTGATAAAGGGACAAGCAGAGTTATTGCAGCTCTGGAGTTTTGAATCGTTTTTATTATTGTTTCATTTTAAATGTTTGTTTTCAATTCAGTTTAGTTTTAGTTAGTTTCCATAGTGAGTCTGCTCTTTTCAGTTTAGTTTTTATTGATTAAAAACGTTTTATTTTACTTTAGTTTTTATTATTTTCAGTGTTATCTTTTATTTTTAAGTCATAAATGGGGTGGTATACATATGCACCAATGCCTTTTCAGACTAGTTATGTTAACAAATTTGACCAAATGGACTAAAGACTAAATTTAAAGTCATTTCCTGTATATTTTTTTACTTAAGATTTGGAAGTACACAATACCACTTCAGTTAGTTTCAATTTTCAAGTTTCAAGTCTATTTTTCATTTTGACTTCTGTTAAATAAGATGTTCTTCCCTACCTAGTTTCAGTTTTTATTTGAATTTCAGTTAACTTTAACAATCCTGGAGGAAAAAGCCACAAAATAAATAAATAAATAAAACAGGCCATTGACCTTATGGACAGACTTTAAAGTTGACTTATTCAAGAAAATAGGCTTGAGGGATGGATTTACATGTAGAAGTCACCTTCTTAGAAAATACCTCGGGAGGATTACTGACACAAGCTGACAACATTTATCTAGCTTTATCTGTGTTGAGGTATTTAGGGTATGCTGTTGAGTCAGACACTCTGAGGATATCCTGTATGAACAACCTCGGACTGTTAAAATCAAGAAGTGGAAATAATGTCAACATTTCAAGATATTTAGTACTGGTGGCACTAAAAACTACTTAGTGCCACTCTGCTCCATTGTACATACAACTGTAACAGCACTGTAATAACACAAAATTTTAGTGCAGTTAGTGAGAACTTGTATACACTGAAAAGTTATTTCTTACCGGTTTTCTTTCATCATCTTTATCATCAACATAGGACAGGACAAAATCGATCCTGCGCACTCCATCACGGAAGAACACAGAGTCCTTACTGTATTTTTGCTTGTCAATCTATAACAATATAACACAGGGGTGGCAACATTTTAATATACACATATAGACCGATATGATGCATTCAGCACAGCAGACCAGACAGTCAAGCTCTGCATGTAGTGGCTAACGCAAAAATGCAAAATACTGATTATCACTCCAAACACAAACAACATGCTAAATGGAGGGTATCCTGTATGACTAAGATGTTTATTTTCAAGATTTACTAAACAAGATGAGAAATCTGGTATGACAGAAATCCAGAATCCTGTAAATGCTTTGATTTCAAGACAAAACTAGCCATACTGGCTTTAAGGCTCCAACATTAACTGACTTTAATAATCTGTGTTTTTCTGTAAATCCTGGAGATCATAATAACTGGAGACAATCAGCACTGATGTCTAAAGAAATTCCAAGTATGTGTATCAGCTAATGCTAGCCCCGCAGACACTGTGTTTTTAGCAGCCACAAAAAATGGACTGCTAAGGAATGCTTTAGGAGAGGACGAGGAGGCATGACTGCTTGCTGCTTCAGCTGTGCAGAAAGCTAAAAATAACTATGTACAATGTAGTTCTCTACGCCAAACTAAAGCAGCAACTGCAGCAGAACTGCAGTCAATACCGAGAACTATTAAGCAAAACAAAAACTGTAACATCCCACTCAGCCACATGATTGGCTAATGTCATTCCGAAAGAGTTTGCCCCATCTATCAGCCCAACGCCCCCCAGGGAAGGGAGGGAAAGGAAGTGCACTTTACCTCCATGGCCCACTCCCTTTATGGTTATGATGCATCAACGGAAAGGCCGGCAGCCCGATAGAGCTAAACTGCCTTTCTCCTGAGAGGAGAGTCCAGCCCTGAAAGCACTGCCTGTCTCACCCTCACTCCACTGATCCCCATCCAAATGGGAGCCAACCAGTCCACTCACTCCCAGGACAAACCCTCACTTGCTCAGTCATCCATAAAAGCAAGAGGAAGAGGGACGGGAGGAGGGATACTGGGAGAGAAACAGAGGAGAGTCCTAGAAATGACATCAGCACAGGGCGTGCATAGCTGCTGTGAGCTAGCTAATCTAATAAGAGCACAGCATCAGGAAAGGGGGAGGTGATGTCACTGTACAACAGTCCCTGAGTCTCACATTTCTGATGAAACCTTGGTAAAACCTCGGTTCAAAAGCCAAATGATTACACAAAGAAATCTTTTCTAGAGAGGCTGATAAGGGTGAGTTAAAGAAAACCAAAACTGATAACTGCCACATAACCTTTGTTTGACTTGACACTTTGCAAATAATCAAGTAGACAATCTGAACGCCTTACCGCAGATACAAGGGAAATGCATGTCAACAGTCTCAGACATGTTGCACAAATCAACTACAAAAGTGTTGATGTACTTTACATTTTTCAAACAGCATGTCTCCGCCACCCTGACTGCTACTGAACTAAGTGGTCAACGTGCACAGCATGTCTACGTGTCCAACATTGTCACAGTCTCTTATCCCAAATTATACATACGTTCAAACCACTGGTCTACACTACCTTCCCTGCCCAAACTGGAATGTGCTGACCAATGCAGGGTGGTGCTTTCTTTAACTGGGATGTTGCTACAGAAACTCTCTAATTTACAGTAATTACAGATCAGCCATATGGAATCGGACCATCAGCTGGGATGTCCCTCTGCTCTGAGAAGCTGTAGAAGCCACAGATTTCTATACATTCATGAACTAACCCCTAACTCCTGGGCGTTTCAACATGTGCATGTCTTTAATCTTAATGATGAAGGGTAAATGTAGAACATGGTATAACACAAGTAGGCTTCCAGTTTCAGGGAGGGGGGGAGGTTCTTTAAAACGTTACTTTCAAGGTAATACTTTTTTTTGGGCAGAATTATTTTGACAGTGAATTCTTATTTTCAGGTAACTTAATTGGTTTGGAATATACTGGAGATGCTAAATGTAATTTAGCTGCCACAGCATATTACAGCCTACAAACACATTATGTAATGCCAGTGTTGCTTTTCTTCATAATTTGGTAAGTTTGTAACATTACCAACTGGTGAGAATTTTCTGTAATGTTGCAGTGATGTTACAGAACAACATAAATATGATGTACTTTACATCGTTATATCAAAGTTGGGCTAATGTTATCATTTTTTGTTATCAAATGTAACGTATTCAAAGTGTTATTTTGTAACCCTAGTCTTTTACATTTTTACATTAGCATGAAGTTATTTGAAATTTTAAGCAGGTATAAGACACCAATAGAGGCTGTTACTACTATGTTGCCCCAACCAAATTTTGTCTGTAGGTTACACTGTATATTAAAATTTAAAGATGACTCATCTTGGCGAAAAAAGAAAAATACTCTCCTGTCTAGCTTCAATTTCTGTGCTTCAGCTCCACCTTCTCTAATGCACTTTGATTTTAGTACCACTCAATCTAACATCAAGGGTGTGCGCAACTCCCTTCAGATTTTATATTATATTGTTTTAGCAACAACTACAGTCAAGTAATGTCGGTACCTCTTTTCTTAAAGCAAGTAAGTGGTGGCTGCTGTATCACTCTAATGTCTGTGGATTGCAATAAATCATTGCAATCCACATATTTGTTGTAAACATGTACTTTTCTCCAGAACTAGATCTCCAGCTGGATCTCGAGATTTGCAGAAAATTACATCTGGTTCTGTGACATTCTTCAAGTATGCACATAAAAAATCCTGTTGAAAAGTTACATGTAGTTTAAACTTTACTATCTGCAATGAGAAAAGATTTATATTCCTATAATGTATTACAGGAGCACTAAAGAGACAATTTATACATGTGCAACCTTTAAAAACTCCTTGATGTGACCTTATACTCAGCTAAATTGTAGTCTTTAGTTAGTGAGGCCAGATTTCTAGAAAAAAAAAAAACTCAATGCAATTTTTTTTTTTATGAAGATTGGCCGCTGTTAAAAAAGGTCACACTTTTCATTAACATAGGTTGCACAGTGTTTAAACAAGGCCATATTAAAGAGGATTCAAAAGAAGAAGCCTAAAGTACAGTATATGGTTAACCACAGCACAGTGCAGTCCTGTTATGAGGAAAGGGCAGGGCTGTGATTACAGTATATACAGTACTGTACTTAAAGTATACACACACACATAAACGCACACACACACAAAACAGCTAGGTCCAAATACAGTGCATGTGAAAATCTGTATGTGTGTACAAATCTGCAGCTTCTAATTAAGCTGTAACACGGGTGGGTTGTTGCTTTCTTTTCAGTGAGGCCAACAATAATCACAGGTGAGAACAAAGCAAGTGAAAAGGCCTTTTCCACCTCTAATGAACTCTCATGATACATCAACACATAGCTCACGCCAGCATGTTTCCATTTCTCTCTGCAGACAAAAAAAACATGCATTCAAAAAGCCAACATCAGTTCTCTACCAAGAAATATGTATTGATTTCCCTGATGTCCAGGCTTAATAGTCTGAATATCCAATGCTGGTAGAGAAACTCAACCCTGAGCAAACATTATTCAGCTAGGAGATAATGGGTGGCAGGCACGCAGACATTTAATGTACAAGGCTGCATCACAGCACAAGCCTGTTTTACCATGCCATACCCTGGAACGAAACTTCAGGAATAGGTCCCGCTTTCTCGCAAGCTGTGGAGGAACCGAGTGGACAGTGAGAGAAAGCCTGACAAGACGACAAATTCAACAGCATACAGCTAAAACTGAAGCAGCAACCTTTTAGAGGTGATTAAGCACTCCACACTTGCATTACATCTACACAGAGTTACAGATTATGTCCAAAAACACTTCAGAACACTCAGGCACGATCGCAATCAGTAAGTGGTTTGAGCTCAGAGATATGTGATATGCCACAAAGGTAATGACACAGACATAAGCAGCAACCATCTGTACCCCTGACTGGTGTCTTACCCAAGTCAAAGCACTGATTCGCTCTATGGTCTGAGGTTCAAACTGTGGACTGTCGCTGTGGTCAGAGGGAGCCAGCGAGGCCACACTGCTGTTGAGAGACTCACAGCTCTCGATACGCACACCAGGCATTAAAGGAAATTTTAATTAGAGTGCGAAAGGGGGAGAATACATGAGTATTAGAGTTATATATAAATTTCTTCTGACATTTGTACCATGAAATGTCTGGTGGTAAAAGATGGTGGTAAATTCAATGCTGTTATGCGTAGTATAAGAGACACAAAATAAACTGGTTTGGTGGGTGGGTGCACAAAAATAAGTGGATACACAACAGGAAGGAAATCATAATTAATCTTTTTACTTGTACACAATGAACTTTCTGCACCAGATACAGGCAGTGAGCAGAAGGTGAAGCTGGGATACTGTCATAAAGAAATCTTCCATAAATCTCTCTATGAAGGGCTTGTTTTCATACATTTAAAAAGCAGGTATTGCAAACCAGCTAAAGCACCTGCAAACATAAATAATATGAAAAATATAACAACAACAATAATAATAACAGCTCATATTTAGAATTGTTGTGAAAAGACTGTCAATAATGAAGGTAAAAGGTCTTGCTTTTATAGAAATGTCTGTATAAAAAGCACTGTGTGAGTGAAAGCAAGCAGTGAGTTTGGTTTTTACCCCTGACTGTCCCTGCTGGAGCGATCCTGTGCTCGATGAGGCATGGTGGTGATAGCCATTTACATCATCTGCAAGACAGTAAGATAAAAACCCACAAAATTAAAAACAGAATTCTATGAGTTAATTATGGGCTGGATCTCCAAGCAGTGTAAAAGAATAATAATAATTAGTAATAGTAAGTTAACTCAAACAGTCAGGGCAGTGGCAGTAATGTTTCAGGCATAAGAACAACTATCTGAGTAAAGAGGACAGCCCATGTTGTGGTCTATATTTGTACAGCATGTTGTGGCAGCGGTCTCACGTGGCAAACAGGGTGACTTAACAGTGAAAGAAGTTACTGAGAACAGTATGCAGCCACTTCAGGAGTGACTGCAGGAAACAAGACTGAGAAGTCTGTAAAAAACCCCTCAGTGTGTTTAAAAATGAAATCTGGCTGTGTGATGAAACAGGGTCTCAACTAAGTTGTACTTTACATACCGCTCATTGCCTGACACGTGCAATTGTAACCTTTGAGAATATTCTGAATAAACAAATGGAAAGACAGATGGAAAAGCAAGAAAAACATTGAGTACTGTAGGCACAACTACAGCTAAAAAAATAAAGCAAAAGGTCTCGGGCTCTGTGTCTGTGTTTTAAAATAGAAAATGTCCTAATTGATGGTCTCTCGAAGGTTATACTTAGTCTGGGCTCAGCACAGAAAGAGTGCCTACACAGACCTTTGTCTACATTATTAGACACCAAGTTAACGAAGTAGAACTTACTGGTAGAACATTTATTATAAAAGACTTACTCCAAAACTGAAATACACCACAAACTATAATGCAACCTTTTTATTGCATGTGTTTGCTTAATATTTTGTAGTTTGTACTTTGCCTTTACTCATCTGATTTATCTTTTGAGTTACTCTAAGATGTGACAGTTTAGTGGAGGTGGG
>VUQI01036307.1:0-22062 GCA_015106735.1 Paratilapia polleni
ACATTCCAGAGGTTTTCAATGGGGTTCAGGTCCGGAGATTGGGCTGGCCATGACAAGGTCTTGATCTGGTGGTCCTTCATCCACACCTTGATTGACCTAGCTATGTTATATATATATATATATATATATATTGGGAGTTATGTTGTCAGTAGTTTATAGAATAAAACAAAAATGTTCATTTTACTCAAACATATACCTATAAATAGCAAAATCAGAGAAACTGATAATTTTGCAGTGGTCTCTTAATCTTTTCCGGAGCTGTAAAATAATATAATAACACATAGCTGACCCTCAAACTTCCAAACTTTAGGGAGGATTTTTATTGTATATTATCTATTATCTATTTTTTTCACGAGGCCAAAAAAAATTAACTAAAATCTGAAAGTCACTTTTTAAATGGCTCCTCTGTCGGTGGTTCAATTGAGAAATATAATTTAAAAACACTGAAAGCTCCAGAATTTGTTCTAAATGTCTTTTTGCCAAAAATGAACAAGTATTTAAAAATGTGGACATTGATAATTGTGCTAAAAAGATCACGTGACCGGACAGAGAGCTTCAAAATGTGCATTTTTTGCTCAACTTACACATAATAATTGGCTATTAAAGACTACTAGACAACTAAATCTTTACAGATTGAAAAAGAGTCACAGCTGCCCAAATTCTTCATTTAAAATCCAGCAAAACAAAATTTGATATGTACAGCAAAATATAATACTGCCTCTCTCCGTGTGCTGTATTTCACAGTCTTAAGATCATTGCTCAGTGTGAGCTATTCAGATGCAACGTGAGCTACAAATAAATAAAGTTTACCATGAAATAACCTGAGGCAAACAATGGTTTGGTAACCTCGGTCTCATTAAATATCTAATAATAGTGTGGGTCTTTCAACAACAAACAACACATGTGGTGGCAACACAAGAACAGAGCTGCACTTTAAAAGACATAACAGATAATTCTTGTGTGCCAGTACATCAGGAAACAATTGCAATATGTATATTTTCCTGCTTGTATTTGTAATATTCAAGAGGTAAATTCAAGAGGTAAATAAAACCAAAACCACGAGAAAAAAAATATTAATAAACACAACATTAAATAGGGGGATATGAAATACTGCATTCAAAACACACTATTGATTGATCCCTAAATGTTTCTACACCCTCTTTTACTCCCAGACTGAACGTCATCGCATAAAACCATCTTATATTCCCTGTGTATATTTAAAATAACATTATTACTGGTGATAATTGGACATAAAACATGTCGTAGGAGCTGGGAAGGGTTAAGCTCCTGCAGCTGTGCGCTGTCTGTATTTCACTTCCATTATAGCAGTCTCCCTCTGGCTGTATCGAGTGTCTGCTGCTCAGGATGTGGTGCAACAATTAATCCTCAGATTGATTCACTTCCTATTGAATTGCCCCCAAACTCAAGCTGTAACTCAACCTGTCCTTGTTAATCCAAGACCCTGCTTCACTCAAACAATTTACGAAAAGAAGTGAGACATATAGCAACTGTTTGTTAATCAATCTAAGCTCTACTGAAACTGTACTTGTGTTGACTTAAATGTAATCAATTCAACATTCCCTGTTTAAGAACAGCATTTTAAATTGATCAGACAGATTGAGAAGTAATATTTCTGGACAAGCACAAAGTAAATAAATTGAATGAACAATTGAATTGAAAGGTAAATACAAATTGGAGTTATTGATCAAATTAAACGGTATATAATAATTATTATTTAACTTGTCTCTGCAATGCAAAATGTCATTATTATAAAGCTTCAAAAATATTTTTTCAGTGCCGGCTTCAGAACAGTGGCAGTATATGAATCTGATGAGGTTTCTTTGCCATAGTGTGCCTTTTGTCCTGTCTCCCTCTGCTCTCTTCTGTTTCCCCTCACCCCCAACCGGTCACAGCAGATGGCTGCCCCTCCCTGAGCCTGGTTCTGCCGGAGGTTTCTTCCTGTTAAAAGGGAGTTTTTCCTTCCCACTGTCGCCAAGTGTTTGATCATAGGGGGTCATCTGATTGTTGGGGTTCCTGGCTGCCACTAGGTGAAATCAGTCACAAAGAGGGTGCTGCACCAAAAACCTTCTTGCAAATGCTTTGGTTGCAACCAGATAGCTGCAGTTGCCCCTACTAAGCATGGAAGATGCCGACTTGTCTGCATACACCGACTGAAACTTAAAAAAACTCTGTTCACCTCTGCTTTAAGATAACTCTGTTCTGTTCTGTTACTCTATTCATCTTCAGAGTAAAAGTTGTGCATTACTGCTGAAACTGACATATTCAGAAATGCATGACTTTTATTTTGATGGCAAACGGTCTTCCTTTCCAGTTTGTGTCACACTTTTCAGTTTCACTACTGCTCCGTGAGTGGTTGGGGAGTGTTTGCAGACAAGTCGGCGTCAGAACAGAGGGAAATAGCTAGGCTGTCTCTGCCCAAAGGTAACAAAATCTACAAACCTGTGTGGCTCCACTGTTTGGGTTAAAAGTAATGCATTATGTTACATATTTACTCCCTGATGAAAGTAGTTTGTTACACTACTTGTTACATTGCTTTTGAGTTACTTTCCATCATGACCTGAGATGGTGTCACATGATTACCAAAATTAAAAATTAAAAATGTAAACCTCAGGCTCCATGCCCACATACTGGCACTAGCAAAGTTAATGAAAAAACAGCCCAAAGAGGATTTCACAGAAAAATGTGGCCACACTGGTTCTACTTCAGATGCAGTTACAGGTAGAAATGGAGGCTACAATGCAACAAGACTGACTGGTCATCACTGCTTTTGATACTTGTTGAAAATCAAATTCTGGCTACTTAGCTGGGGTCGGCATCCGCTCAGCTTTAACATCACTCTGGATTCTTCACTAGCTTTGTGTTAGCATGCTGTCTTTGCAGGTGCTTACAAAGAGTCGACTTTGTGTTAGCAAAAGTATATTTTTTTCTGTCCTGCGTGCAGTTTGCACTTTACCATCATGTTCTGGTCCTTTCGTGCAAGAAAAACAAAAGTAATGTTTATTTGTTTCCTCCATCTACATGAATTGAAATTAGCTGACTGTATTCAGGAAAAGGCATGTTTGGTGAGTCTTTTTTTTCTATCTGCTCACTACTTATGTACTGCAAGCAATGACATAACTGTTCGATTACTAACTATAATGTGATTACTGAATTTAGTACAGTAAAAAATTTGTAATGTGATTACATAACACATTTCTTTAGAACACATTACAACACTGCTTGGCTCACTAATTAAGACTTTCAGCGACTGCAGAGAACAGTGATTTCCATCATTAAGTGTCTACCGGTAAAGAAAAAGCTGTCTTTCAGTACTCAAAAGGAATACAGTCAGCAGCAAAAATAAAAAAAAGTAATGACAATATTTAAGGTGAAAGAAAGAATCCTATTTTCTTTGTTCATGAAGAGGAAATATTGATATTCAGATACACTGAAGCTGCAGAATTTAAAATGTGCTGCAGTCCTAGATTGCCTCAGATCACATTTCCACCAATAAAGTGTTAGAGCAGCATTTTTTGGAGTGACATTTCATATCACTTCTGGGAGATAATATATTTATATTAAAAGGCTCTCAGTGCAATCAATCTTTCCATAGGGACATGAAAAAGGAGCTTAATACGTTTTATCAGCAGCACCTTTTTAGAGCCTATAGTAGTCTTGTTCATTATGATTATAGTGCAGCAGTATAGGGCTCAAGGGGCCGCTTTGAAATTGTGAGAACAAATATTCCACAACTGGGAAATTTGTGTGGGGTTCAGTCAGCCAGACAGTTTAAACCACTGAGTTCTGGGGACAGTATGCTGTGAACATCATTGTGCAACATGAGACGGTAACAATACTAATCCGCTTCAAAGGCAATGTGCTTGTCACAAGTCCTTTAAAAGCTCTCTTTCCCAGTCAGAAAGTGCCAGAGGGAAAACCACTAGGCTGCACTTTGATCTTGCCAGGTCTATCACTTTTGATAAGAGCCTCTGAAGCAAATTAGGAAAACATTGTCATTCAAGAAGCAAGCCTGGCTGCATGGCATGTTAATTAATGTAAACTGCTGGAAGCTCAAACTGCACTGCAAGGGGTTGAAATTCTCTATTTTCCATTGGTTTTTCATTCTTTTGGCAAAGATTTAATCCTGTGAACATATGTGTTAGCTGTTTCTGACAGTGCTTTAAGATAACACAGATCTGAAATGTCTGAACTTTATAACACTCTACATGACAAGGGTGTTGGAGAAATGTAGTCAAGATTATCTGAAACCTGGTGGAGCATACTGATATGGGTAATATGTATATTACAGATTAAGTGTAGATTCTCTGCAGAATTTATGTCCTGTGCATCAGTGTGGAGAAATAGTTGATTTACTATAGCATTTACATTCCACACCACTTCCTTAGCGTGTAAAGCTAAATCACCCATTTCAAACGTTATCAGCCCAGCGAATGGCCGTTATCAGTTGTAACCACTCCCATACATATACACTGACAAAGACGGCCTCTTCCACCTACCTAAGTTATCACCTCAGTGTTGGTTGTTCTACCCTGCTGAATTGAAATAATGTTGATATTTAAAACAACAACATTTCAAAACAGCAACAAAAATCCATGTTGCTGCAGTTTTAAACATCTGCATTCCCCGGTAATCACATTTCTGTGTCATTAACCAATACAAAAACTGAGTTTTAAATCATAGCATGCCACTTTTAAGGACATTCCAACATGACTTTAATACATTTTTAGATTTCAAGCTATAGTCATGTTAGTCATGTTTCTTTTTAACATGACTATAGCTAAGCACACCATTACTGTTTCCATAGGACTAAGGAGAGTAAGTAGCAGCCTGGTGCTGCTAATCAAATGTTTTTGATTAGTTGATCATCAGCAAGTGTGACCACCTCTATAAAAGCAGATGTTTTGGTAGTTTGCTGGTCTGGAGTGTTCAACTGTGTGTGTTAACACAGTGCCAAGGATGAAAGACATCAGCAATGATCTTAGAGAAGCAATTGTTGCTTCCCATCAGTCTGGAAAGGGTTATAAGTGTCATGGTCGTTTTGAGTTTTGTGAATTTATTATCCCTTTTGGTTTTAAGATGAAATTATATTATATATTATTATTTAGTTCTGTTCCTGGTTTCTTTTGTATATAGGTGGGAACTAGTTATATTCATTTCTTCAGTGACGCTTGTGTTTATTTCTAGTCATTGTATCTTGGAGTTTGGAAATCTTGTTTATCTTCTGATGGTTTATTTTCTAGCCTGGTTAGCTAAGTCTTCTGTTAATTCTAGTTACTTATGTGGTTATGGTTATCCTTTGGTTAGTTCCCTTTGTGTTTCCATTCTGTTCCTCCTTCTGTCTGTTCTTCCTGTGTGCCCCGGTGTCAAAATAATCTTTTCTGTCTATCTAGTTGCATCTTACTTCCTGTTTTATTTTGGTAGTCCTTGTCTCTGGTGCGTTATAGTTAGTTTTACTTCCTGTGTCTTGTCAATCCTGATTTGTTCCACCTGTTCCACCCAGCTGTTCCCTATTCCCCTCATTAGCCCAGGTGTGTATATGTTGTCTCAGTTCTCCTCTGTCCTTTGTTGCATCGTACCATGTTGCTGTGTGTTCCCTGACCTTGGGTTTCCAGTGTTTCCTAGTTTTCCTGAGTTCTCTGATTTTTGGATTGTTGTACTTTGTTATCTTACTGGACTGACAGCATTAAAAGCTGACCTTTTGAGTTAAGTTTTGTCTCAGAGTCCTGCGTTTGGGTCCTCTTCCTGCCTGCCACACAGCCGATACATGACAATAAGGCCATTTCCAAACAATATGAAGTTCATCATTCTACAATGAGAAAGTGGAATGATGAATTATCGAATTATTCACAAGCAAATGCACGGCATTTGCCAATCTTCCCAGGAGTGGACGTCCCAGCAATGCTCAGAGAAACTGCAAAAAATCCCCAAGAGCTACAGCTCAGACTCTACAGGCCTTAGCTAGCATGTTAAATGTTAAAGTTCATGATAGCACAATTAGAAAAAGGTTGGATCTGAGAAAACCACAAGATCTTTGGAACAATGTCCTTTGGACAGACGAGACCAAAGTGCAGATATTTGGCCATAACGCACAGTGCCACGCTTGCCAAAAACCAAACACGGCATTTTAGCACAAACACCTCATACCAACTGTCAAGCACAGTGGTGGAGGGGTGATGATTTGGGTACCTTGCAGTCATTGAGTCGACCATGATCTCCTTTTTATATCAAAGTATTCTAGAGTCAAATGTGAGGCCATCCGTCTGGCAGCTAAAGCTTGGCTGAAATTGGGTCATGCAACAGAACAGTGATCCCAAGCAAAGGAGCAAATCTACAACAGCATGGTTGAAAAAGAAAAGAATCAAGGTCTTGCAATAGCCCGGTCAAAGTCCAGACCTCAACCCAATTGAAATGATGTTGCGTGACCTTCAGAGAGCTGTGCATAAATGTCCACAAACCTCAAGAAGAGTGGGCCAAAATTCCTCTGCAATGATGTGCCTCATACAGAAAGTTATACAGAAAATTATTACTTCAAGTTATTAGTGCTAAAAGTGGTTTGACAAGCTACTGAATCATGGGGTGTACTTAGTTTTTCACAGGACTGCATAGACTCCTGTGAAAGCTTTCTTTTTCACATGACACATGACCTTATCACAAAGTTCATGGTGCTTGATTTATTCCAAAATGAATCTGGCACCTTTGGCTAGCCATACATATTGGGACTGATTACACCTGATAACGACCATTCACGGGGCTGGTGACAGCCGAATCAGGTGGCTAAACTAAACTGACTCTTAGTGACAGGTCAAGAAGACATAGTGACCTTTTCATGTGTCATTTAATGTAATAACATAAAAAAATGCATTCACACGATATATGAAATGTGCCTTAAGTAGTGTCCTATTTGTACACAGTGCCCTATCATGTTGAAGAAAAGTAAAGAATAAGATTACGGTTGATCACTTACCTTCTTGAAATGTTCTGATACAAAAGTTTGAAACAGTGAGCTGCTTCATTCACTGCACACACATACAGCCATATGAATATGTGAATCTGGGTTAGCAGATAGTCCTCAGCAGGGAGAGTGACTGTACTCTTAAAATGCCACCTGTGCTCGGCTCTACCTGTTAGTGAAGAGAGTGCAGGAGCTTGTGTTGAGTCCTACTGGAGACAAGATGAGAAAACATTTCTGTGAGCTCTTTGATGTGTGAAACCATTTATGGCTTTTCTTTAGCTTCAAACCTCTTTAGGTCCTCAGCCATTCACCGCTTCTGACATTACTGAGAGTTATAGTGTCTCCCTCTTAGATCATAGCCTAAAGACGAACATTATAGGACGTCTCTTTACTCCCATACTATGTGAGGTGTTGCGTTTATGAACAAACTGAGCAGGGGCAGTATGGACTGTAGATAAAGAGTTTGTGAGTGTTTCACAGACAACTGGCCAGAAGGATTTGGGAATGCTAAATAAACCATGTCATTCTATAAATAATGTGTTAGCTTCTCCTCTCAGTTTGAGAGAAAAACAAAACTGGCATTCAAGTGACATTCCCCAACCACAATGTAACCTGAAAATAAACAGGAGAGGAAGAGAAAACATTTACAGCTCATTCTCCTCTTGATAATGAGAGCCCGCTGAGTCAATCAGCAGAAAACTAACATGCTGGGGGGCGTCTCTTGTGGAGGCACCCCGTGTTTGCTGAGCCCGAAAATCTAAATACTCTGAAGGCGTTGACTTATTTAAATGAGATAGATGTTGCTCCCATGCTACATAGCACTCCTCAGACATTTACAGGATTATCTGAGACTCTTTTTTTTTTCACATACATTTCTGGGTACAATTTGGAGTAATTTCCTGCAACTGTTTGTACAGTGAAGCGCTTCAGGCTGTGTTTAGAGAGTTTTGTTATAAAAGCGTTACAGTATATCAATCTTACTGAGAGGAAGGTGGTTACTATTACAGCCCCAAGTATAACTTTTAAATATTTGAATGGTCACGTCATATGTCACTTTATGGTCATTTTGCGCCTCTTCTTGGTTAAATTGTGCCTCTTTGTGATCATTTTGCATGTCTTTGTGGTTACCTTGTAACTTTATGGTTGTTTTGCATCTCTCCGTGTGGTAATTTTGCAAGTCTTTGTAGATGTTTTGCTCTTTTTGTAGTCATTTTAAATCTGTTTGTTTGCTTGGTTTCCAGATGTAGCTGTCTACCATTTATATTTCCACTAAACCATATTTAATCAGGAATATGTGACCACTGAGGATGCATTTTGCTGGTCTCTTTGAATTAAATTAAACTCATTTATTGGTGCTTTGTTGCAAACACCCATAAATGGTCATGAAGATGTCTAAACCTTCGTGCTCCCTCTGTGTTATTGGAACTCATACTTGTTTTATTTTACACTTCTGAGGCGGCACATATCACTGTGCAAAGGTCACACAAGAGTGATGAGGCTACAGCAGAAGACAACTAACTGTGAACATGAGAAGCATCAGTCTCTGATCAATAATGAGCTTATGACAGTGATGGACTGTAGGAATTGCAGAGAAATTGGAGAGACAAATTGTTCAGAGCTCGGGATATTCAGCTCCACCTTGTTTCAAGGTCACTGTTGTAGCTTAATGGGAAATGATCGCTGTAGGATATGTTTTTATTTGAAGATGCTCCAAAAATTCCTTATACTTTAATAAGAGGAAAGCACCAAGCACTACTATTTTGGGAGCAAGTAGGTTATCGTTATTATTATTGGCTGTAAAATATTTTCTCAATTGTTAAAAATTGCGTATTCATTCTTTACTGATGTTTTTCTGTATTTTTTAACCACACATCGAATTTTACCATTTACAAAAACTTCCTTAAAAAATGGATAATGATTTGGATGCAAATATAGAATTGGAAAAATGGAATAACATTGTTGTAAATGTCGGGTGGTCAATCAGAGACACAGTGGGAAAATTCACTCATAAAATTGTGCATAGGCATTATACACCAGTCAAACTTCACAGAATGGGTCTGATAGACAATTGTTGTTGGAAATGAAGATCTGCGATTGATACTTTTCTTCATTTATTGTGGGACTGTTCTTTTGTTTCACCTTTTTGGAAACAAATAACTCAGTGTATTGGAGAGTTGCTACATAGGCCTCAACCAGAATCTCCTCTCCTATTAGGAGATCGGACTATTTTACCTCTGGGTATATCTAAACAACAGTATGGTCTAGCTTTGGCAGGCTTCACACTATTCTTCGCCATTGGAGAAGAAAGACTAAACCAGAGTTTGCGGAATGATTAAAACTGATGACGGTCACTGCTTCCTTTGAATCATTGGTGGCAAGGACTAATAACTGTCAAGGAAAGTTTCAGGAAGCATGGTCAGATTTTATGGATAATATGAAGGACAGAACCTGAAGGACAGTTGCCCTTTTGTGCCCCTTATGAGCCCCTTATTTATTTTTATTGTTTCATTATTAGTACTTGGGTACCTTTTTTTTTGTTGGTATTTGTCTTTCTTGATTGTCCAGATTGCAAATATGTTCAGTGTGTGCTATTTTGTGTTTTGATTGTTATGAAGATTGAAAATTAATAAAAATTTGACTTACCAAAAAAAAAAAAAGTATTGGCAGTACTGGATAGTGTACTGGCAGAAAATTACCCGTACATTTTCTGTTTTTTTTTACAGAATTTTTTTTTTACAGTGCACATGGTCCACAATAACCCTCACATTCACCTTGAGATGACAAAATTTACATCACTCAATAGCAAAGTGTACCCTCTGAGACTGAAACTAACGCGCAAGTATGAAGTTTAACCCCATGTGCTATGAGAGTAAGATGAGTACTGCAGTTTGTGTGTATCTTGCATGTATTTGTATGTTGCACTTTTACACCTTCAGCTGTAAGGCACAACTTTCACTTTTAAGGCGAACATTCTCTGTTTTTTGGTTTGCATTGCACTTTTTCAATTTTCACTACAGCTAAGATAGTAAATGGCAAGTGTTTGCAGACAAGTCAGTGTTTTCCATGCAAACTACGGGCGACTGCAGCAATTAGCTAGGGAACAAAGCGATCACGAGGACGTTTTTGGTGCAACTTTTGCAACCGATTTTGCTAATAGCAGTGCTCAATTTATCATTTAAAGGGACAATTGTAATAACTTAAGTTCGAAAAGTGGGAAAACAAATGTAGTCATATTATGACCATGTACCTGCACTCCAGCTGCTTAAAATCAACACATCCTCCAAACATCAGACAAAACTCCCAGTCCTTCATATCACACTTGGCACATTCCTTCAGGAACTTGACCATAAAAGGAATCCAAAAGGGCCTGGACTGGTTTGGCAGTTCCTGGGTCCAAACAAAACAGAGGCCAAGTGCAGTCTGGAGGAGAGGTGAGAAACAAACAAATTAATCAAATCTTAAATCTAGCACTTTTAATCAGACTTTCATATGTGACTATGCCAAAATGCAAAAGCAACACAGCAAGGTTACAAGCACTGTGTGTTTTGTTTACAGGTCACGGTTCTCCCTGTGACAGTGAACCTTTGGCTTAATGCTGAATCACAATATTTTTGTGATATTAAGATGAGCAGTGAACACATGACAGGGTACTGCCTGAAATGTTGTGAATGCAAAAGTCATTACATTTACATTTGACTTAAAAAAGCATGTTTCCAGTTGTGTCTATTTTCACAGAATACCTATGCAGCAGAAAAACATGAACTGTATAGCTAATATGTACACTTCATTGTTTGTTTATTGTAAGTCATATTGTCATTGCAGTATTGAACAATGTTTTATCACCTTTTCAAGATTCAAGAAGACTTTATTGTCATTGTACTGCAGTGCTGATACAGTGAAATTGGGTAGGCACCCCTTGCTTTTCCATTTATAAAAACATCCAACAGACAAAAATAAAAACAGACATAAGTTATGAATAGTAAAAAAAGAATTAGCAATACAAGTAAGAACATGAACAGTAGTGAAAGTGCAACAGTAGTAGAGTGCACACAATGTTTAAGATGACAAAAAAAGTACATATATGGAGGTGTCACTGATTCAGGAGTCTGTTCAGCATCCTTGTGGTGTGTGAGTGCAAAGTCCTGTAATGTCTGCCAGAGGGGAGCAGTTCAAAGAGGTGTTGAGCGGGGTGAGTGGGGTCTCCAGTAATCTTAGAGGCCCTGCTCAGACATCTAGACAAGTAGATGTCCTCAATTGCAGGCAGCTGTGTGCTGATGACGTTTTCTGCAGTCCTTATAACACGCTGCAGAGCCCTCTGGTCCTGATTAGTGCAGCTCATATTGTGCAGGTTGCTTTAAATACAGCATTATCAATACCTTGACAGGTTAAATATAGGTAAAGCTGAGATCTCCCTTTACTATTTGACCTGAAAACCAGTTAAAGTAATTGGATGGGCATAGTATTCAGGCAACCATCTGCCTACACAACTGTGCCAAACTGGAAGCACAGAAAGCATTGATTTGGTTTCAGACTAAGCAGGTTTGAAAATACCACAGCCAACAATACAAAGCAGAAAATCAATACCCAAGCACAGTACAGTTTCACTGCCAATTGCTGTTCCTTAAGTGGACTAAACCTGGAATTACAGTAATAAAAACATGATTGATTTCTCACTTGCTAGTCAGGGATCCAGAAAACAATACTCGCTGCTTTAAGAGATGAGATGTGCTACTTGACCACCTTCTCAGTACCACCCACATTTGTGCTTAAGGCAAAGTGTGGATGTAATGTTACTGCAAGCCAGAAACCAATAGAATATATTAATCACATGCAGAAGGCAAAGGACATGTATGGTTGAAACACACACAGAGACAGAGAGAGAGAGAGAGAGAGAGAGATTTTTATTCCCTGTCTTCTTTCCCCTGGTACAATGACAGGCTTCACATAAAAGACACGATTTTTCTTTGGAAGAAAAAGCAAGTGGAGTACAGCCTGTGACAAAGAAAGATAGCAAGTCCCAGAATTGTTTTTTTTTTTTTTTGTGTGTGCAAAAAGAGGCGTAGTGATAATAAGTGTCTGGTACTTTGTTTTGTTTTTTGGTCTTTTTATTTTCAATTTGGATTAATTATGAGGTATATGACCATTCTCAGTCCAATCAAGGATTGATAAATTGTAACTTAAGTACTCTCAGAGAGAAGATTGCATTAGACAGTCCAAAGGTAGACTGAGGTGATAAGTGCATTTTATTCAGATCTGCTTCTGCCATCTCTGCACAGCTTGGTGGGTGATCTGTTGCAGAGGGGATCCCATCTAGAGCTGCACTGCAGTTTGTGGGTGATACTAAAGGGCGTCAACCACACTTCAGTGAGCCATTAATTCACATTGCAACCCAAGTGTAGGTCTCTGCCACACACAGAGAGCCCCTTTGCTTTCCCAACATACGTGCATATTCCAGCACATAGCCACATTTTGGCACCCAGCTGAACACAAGTGGGAAAGTTAGAGTGGGAAAAAGAAAGAGAAAAAAATTGGACAAACTTGAAAACACCCTCTGTCAGAGTTTTAAATAATGCACAGTGCGAGTCAGCGTAGACAGTCTAGTCTGAAAGGAGTCATAAATACCACACAGATGTCAAACCTTCACTGTCTGCCACATCTGAGCTGCAGACAGCAGTACTTGGTCCGCTGACAGCATTACAACCCACACATTCTGCACAATTTTGGCAGTTTCAAGCCATCATGTTCTTTCTTGTAAATAATTATCAATCTTTATTTGTTAAATACATTTACATCCAGCAGGCTCAATATAAAGCAAGCTTTTGGGGAATTAATATTACTCGTTTTCTTTCTGAAAGTTTGGACTGATCCCACTTTTATATTGTACAGTGTGAAGCTGCTAAACCAACTGTGAACACGGGGAGATGCTAACCTGGCTCAAAGCCTAACAAAATCCACCTACCAGCACTCTAAAGTTCATTAATTAACATACTGTTTGTTTAATCCAAACAAATATGCAAGCATAAAGTGAGAATTTGTAGCTTTGATAGGGCCTTCTATACTTAGCAAATCAGCTATAGTTGGTTATCACTTCATATTTAGGATTTAAGATTTGAGGGTAATGTAGTCCTTCTAGAAGCATGTCATGCACTGCAATCAGCTGATTTCAGTTTGCATGCAGAGAAGAGGAAAATGTTGAAGCGTCTGCAACTTTTGAGGAGTGGGGATATGGACATTTCTTTTATTTTTATTGCACGAAAGGACAAGAGCGTGGCGGTAAAGATCAAACTGCGTCCAGAAAAAACTGCATTATACTGCTAACACAACATCTTTGGCTCTTTGCAAGCACCTGCACAGACAGCGTGCTAAACATAGCTAGCGAAGGACCCAGGGTGATGTTAAAACTGAGTGTGTGCCGACCCCAGCCCAGCAGCCAGAGCCTGATCTTCATCTTCAGGTAGCAAAGGCAGTGATGAGCAGTCGGGTTTGTAACATTGTAGCCTTCATTTCTACCTTTACATGTTTCTCAAGTAGAATCACTGAGGTGATGGCTTTGAAGTCTCTTTGGCTGGATTTCTTCCTTGCAGTGTGTTGTTGGCTTTGTCTTAAAACCTAAAACACTAAAAGAAAGCTCGTATGTGCATCAGTACACAAGGGTGATTTGTTGATGTATGGGACTGTAGCCCAAGTTTTATACTGTTAACTGATAATTATGTGACAATGCATTTCATGGCTATTCGTTAAAGTAATGTAAGGAATAGTGTAATGAATTTCTTTCTCCAGGGAGTAATTAAGTAATGTTATGCATTACTTTTTAAAAAAGTAATGAGTAATGTGTAACACATTACTTTCTTTGAGTAACGACCCCAACACTGATAGAGACATAAAAAAAACTGCACTTATTGAATCACCAGTTAAATCTACTTAAAGAACAAAGAAATATATATGGCTCCTTCTGGGACCTTCGCACCCTTCCGCCCCATGTGGAGAGCCAAATTTTGGTAAAGGAGCAGAAAGACCCATTGTAGCTAAGCTTAACTTCATGCCGTGCCTGAACTTTGATATGCTCAAAACTTCTACTACGCATGCGCAAGGTTTCACAACATTTCAACTTAAAAAATGAAAGCGCCAACACGGTCAGCGTCTCTTTCTTATCCCTCCAGAGTACTGTACATATACCATGCTAATTCATGTTATGCATACAGTGAAGCAAGACAAACTATAGGTACACTTTCCTTCATCTTTACTACAATAACAGCTATATTTACTACTACAGGCCAACACGATTGGATATTTTTCTTGGCTTGGCTGTTACAAACAAGGGGATTGGCTATTTGGGTGGGACACCAGAATTTTCCCACAAATTTATATCCAGGATTCACTAAGTGCCATATATATGCTGTACAAGGACTCTGGTGATATCAGTTTTATCAATCTTGGCTTTACAATTAAAGATGATTAACACATTTCCCTTTAATTTTTAATAGTTTTTGTTTCTTTCTGTCTGTGTCTCTTTTTGTGATATACATGACTTTATTTTACAAATCTGTGGCGTGAAGGGCCCTGTGGTTTTGTTCTCTGTGCAGCTGAATAATCAGGTGGACATCTGCTGGAACAAGGCTCGTCTGAATATTGACATTGCCACCATCAAAAAGTCCTTCTCCCTAGTATAGCCTGTTTCCTTGGAAACATGCCCTGCTTTCTCTGTCAGTCTCCTGGCCTCTGCTATAATCTCTTCAAATCGTGTGAGGTACTGCTGATGCAATAATACACAATAGTCTATTCTATGTTTTGGGATGTCTTCCTTTTCACTTATCTCAATTCACTGGGTTTGCAAAAAAGAATATATCCCCACGTCCTGTGACAGCTCTAACAACCTAATACTCTCCTCAACTATTAGGTGTGGTTTGTCACACAGGAATGATGGTAAAATCTATTAGTGACCTCCAAGGAGAGATGAAACTGCTGCTAAATCATTTCATGTATTAATCCCATTAATACAGTCTGAAAAGAACACTTTATGATTAGCAGTATACTTTAAAAAGGAAACATTTAACCGGTGTAGTTTAGCACACATGAACATCACTGATCTGTATTATCAAATCTCCTCCTCAGGCTCTCTTTTTTCCCCCTTTGACATCTCAGGTCATTAAAAAATAGTTTGATCACTCCTCTGCTGCTGCTGCTGCTGAGCCCCAAACACAAATATTGTTCTGCAGATAAATCTTTCAGCCCCTTTGGGAGCTGCATGCATTTGCAATTGAGGCTGTGGCAGACAGGGCTGATGTTGAATTTTGGTGAGGAGGCAAAATCAAGGTTGCGGGGTGGGGGTTCAGGTGGCTAACAAAGCACACCTGAGCCTAGCAGCTGTGTAACATTATGCACAGTATAATGTGGCTGGATAAAAGGATTAACTCTCTGGCTTTGACAATTAACTATCAGCTCAGGTTATGATTAATAAATCTGACTTCATGAAGACAACCATTTTGAAGCCTCAAATCTGGCTTCATGGCTCTTGCCAACATTTATTTTTATTTATTTATTTTGAAGCCTGACATATGGATATTTGGACAAGAGTTAGACCTAGGGGGATGTCTTGCTAGGGTGCGATAGCTTAGTTAGCAAAGCGCATCAGTAATTCATTGTGACATTAAATGCCAAAAAATAGGCTAAACTAAACTGAGACACTGAGCAGCTGACCCCTGAGAGCATTTTTTTAGTTCAACCAAAACAAAACAGCACCTTTCTGTCACTCAAACTGGCCACACCCTTAATAACACGCAAGTTGTTTTAATACAATTTAAACAATTGATTTATAAAAAAAAAATACCCATCAAACCAAAACCTTTTGTACCAGGCTGTAAACATTTGGCCTCTTTAACATGGGAATCCATGTCAGTTGATTCACTTTTATATTCAGTCTCAAGTGACCACGTGAGGGGATAGGGGTGAGGGTGTTGGAAAAGGCTGACTGAAATGGAGTTTCACGCTTTGTGATGTCCCTACAGATTGTCCTTGAGTACTTTTGTCAGGATATTCATTTCATTAAGTAGACTATCCAAATACTCTGTTTTCCTAGAAAGATATAATCTGTGCAGCCTCATTGACATGTTTTTCTCAAATAAACTGGATGAGCCATCATATCAAAAAGAGCAAAGTCTCCTTGGTAAGAAGGTCAAATACACTTTAAGCTCAACAGAAAAGCTCTGACAGCTCCAGATTAATGTTGTCACCAAACAAACTGCCGACTGACGAAAATAAGCAGGCTAAGTCTGTTCTGACCTCAGGAGTGCATATAATTTACAAATGAACATAATCATACATGTAATGACAGCCATGCACACAGAAACACACACCTACATCCCAACATTAGAGACACATTATTTGTCACACAAACAGATAAAGAATGGGGAAATTAGAGACATGTGCCGTGCTGTAAAAGTCAGTATGTGTCTGCATGAATTCCTTGACAAAGGACAAAATAATTCACAATCCAGAGAGGATTAATGTGGTTTTCATTTTTAGTCACAGAGGAAACATTAAGTAAATTAAAAGTCAAAAATTAAGTAAATCTTATATTAATTCAATTCAGTTCAATTCAGTTTTATTTATATAGCGCCAAATCACAACAAGGCGCTTTATATTTTAGGGTAAAGACCCTACAGTCCATCCAAAAAAATCCACCACTTGATCCCTCAAATTAAAATGACACATGTGCAACAAAGTAGTAACTTCTAGGACTGAAAAAATGCCGCCAATGCAGAAGTGCTGAAAACGGCAGTTCCACAAGTGGCCACTTGAGGCTGGGTTATGAATCAACACCCAAAATTGTGCATTACTAGGTGTGTGACGGGGGGTGCCATTTTATCTTGTTCGGTATTCTGTGTTTAAAATGGAAGGAGTCAGATGTTCATTTTCTTCAGCAAGTACACTGTTTAAAGCTTGTTTTTTGCAAGCCTAAATTAGCATCCCATTTAATACCACAGTGAATTATGGATTCACCTTGTTAACCAACCTAGCTAGCCATTGCTTTTCTGATAACTCCTCAAGTTGATAATCTCATACAAATATAGTAACATTTTTTAAAAAAATCAAGATGCAGTTGACCAGAAAGCTAAAATCGAGGCTTGAAAAAGGAAGTCTACAAACCAGTGTGTGATATCGTTGTGGCTAAGCCAGTTTTTATCATAGAAGTATAAAAGATGGACGTGGCTTGATGGAAGTGCATGTTTTATAATAGACACCAGGGGGCAATATCTGTGGTTGCAGAAAGATTTCCGGTCTATGATGGATGATGGCCATCAGCCCTGACCTCAGTAAGCACTTTTCCTGATGAGTTGATCACTCCTTTCATGTCATATTGAATAAAGCATTTCATCAGTTTTGTAAATTTTGGTCATTCTAAGTGTCAGAAAGGAAGATTATCAAGGGTATACTCATTGGCTGATGACTTGTGAAGTCAGAACAGTACTTCACAAACCAATGGGTAATGTCAGGGTAGCTACATCCAGACACTTTCTGATGGTAGCATTTTTCAGTAGTTTGCAAGAAAAAGCTGTAATTTCTTGAAATATTAACTTTTTTCTGTATTCCAAAACTGATCTTGTGACACCCTTTGGGGGAGTCCTGATCCCAAGAACCACTGTCGTTAAAAAGAAAAAAAAAAGTCATGGTTATAGTCTATAAATTAATATCTTTTGCCCAAGTAATATATCTAGAAATCTGTTTTCAAATATAGATAGACATACGAAGAATGAGTAAGACAGAGAAAGAGTGAGAGAGAGACAGAGTGCTATTGATTTGACAGCCAGTTGAATCTAGTCTTTTGTTACCTAATAGAGTCTGATCTATCGCCAATTGCAACCTGCTGCCGAGTACTAAATGCAATTTGCCCTGAGCATGTTGATCCTCTTTCAGTAAGACACCTGGGAAAACATGAACAATAATAATAATAAAGAAAGGATTTCAGCAGACAGTGACTCATACAGTATTGATGAGCCAACCTTTTTACATTTGCCATCAGGAATGCGTAAAAAACATAACAATTTAAGGTTTGATAACATTTAAGGTATCTGATGGCTCTGTATTTTTTTTAAGCAGTGTGTCTACATGAAGTACCAGAACTAGACAATTCATTCAGAGAGACACATGAAGCGTCAAGAATTCCATATCGTAAATACCAGTAAGAAGTAAGAAATCTCAAAGAAGCAGGATGAACAAGTGATTATGATTGTTGCAGCACTTCAGCTCTGTTAGCTGAGTACATGTTAATGAATAAAAATGTCCTACTAAACCTTGCATTCATTATGTGTTATGAATATGGATGCATTCAGCAAGCGTGCTTTATTACCACATTCATGCATTAAGAGTCTCTACCAGCCCTGGGATCTGCACTGTCAAGTGATTTCAGGCTATTTATGAACTCAAACCCTCTCTCTCTCTCTTCTTAGTTAAATCCAACGATTAAGTTGGTTCTTTACACTACTGCTCAGCTGCGTATATGTGGAAGCAGCAAGTCTGACTTTAGTCATGAAGTGATATTCCCAGCAGGCCTATTTACTGTGACATTTTCTTTAAAAGTGTCATAGATTAAATATAAACTTAGCACGAAAAGTAAGGAAATTTGTGTTTGGTTGATTATTTCTTTGTTGTAACAATGCTTCTTGGCAATAAATCTCATACCTTTGGAAAGTCTGTTTATTTCACTTTAAATGGTGCCCCATTTGTAAGGAAAATGCATTTGTGGGTAGCAGAGTTGAGTATGTGGGTTGCGCCCATGAAGAACTTGCCAAATCTCCAATGCCAAACGGCTTATTCTGCTATTCACTCTTGTTTTGATTTTTGACTGGCCCGTTTGCGCTGGTGTCGACAACATGTGCACTGGAACCTGAAACACAACCACATTGGCTGACTTGAGACAAATGCTGGTTGAAGAATGGGATGCCATCCCACAGCAGTGTGTGACCAAGCTGGTGACCAGCATGAGGTGGAGGTGCCAGGCTGTTGTGGCTGTGCATGGTTCTTCCACATGCTACTGAGACCCCTGTTTGTTAAATGAAGAAATTTCCAATATGTCTTGTTTCTTTAGACTTCAATCATCCAATCCAATAAATGGGACCAAACAAGAGTCTGTGGTAGAATAAGCTGTTAAGATTTGGCAAGTAGGCGCAACCTACATACTCAACTCTGCTGAGCAACCCACAAATGCATTTTCCTTACAAATGTGGCACCATTTAAAGGGAAATAAACAGGTTTTCCAACAGTATGAGATTTACTGCCAAGAAGCATTGTTACAACAAAGAAATAATCGACCAAACACCAATTTCCTTACTTTTTGTGCTAAATTTATATTTAATCTATGACACAAGTTTAGTAGCTCAAGTATGGAAGTGTCATAGTATGGGGGTATGAGTCAACAATATCAGATGATCAATGAGCCATAGAGACAAAGCCTCTGTATCGACAGAGGTACTATAAAATAGATCAAGAAACTGTCCAGTTTGAGTGGAAATATGAACTTTTCTTTAACTGAAGTTTCTGTCATTGTGAGCTAATTTATGAATGGCTTTTGAAACGGCTCTTCAGTGCACATAAATGCCTATAGTGTCCCAAATACTCTAAAAACAAGTGGCATACAAGATTTGAGTGCTCATTATTTTAACTTTGAATAATTTTCAAAGCATCACTTTACTTTTTTGAGGTGGAACACACTTTCTTTAATCCAGGCAAGAGCTTATTTGATGCAGTCAGAGATAGGATTCCAGTCAAAACTAAATCAGCCAATAAACCATAAAGCTGAAACGCTGCAAATCTGATGTTATCCCTGTGCAGCCAGTTGAGCATAAACTTGGCTTTGTGATTCAAATTGGTATTTTCTCCATCCTTAAACTAAACAGATGGAAGATAAAGGCAGGAACATGTGGCTGTGAAATCCACAGAGGTATACAAACACGTATAGGACAACTTCCCAATTTTAAGTTTTTAAACAATTTATGTATATATTATTTATTTCAGATCTGATTATTTTAAAATATTTTACCACAGGAAACAAAATGTTTCAGATAGTGAAATCCCTAAAATGAAATGTGCAGTGGTCACTCGTTTTCTTTTGTTTTGTTTTGTATGTTTTTTTGGCTAAATACCAACCTTTTTCCTGCTTGTCTCACTTGTCAGTGAAGCAGTTTACTTGTCGATTATTTCTGAACAAGATATATAAACACCTACTGATAATTAAATGTGGTAGGAACAGTATGGTGCCCATGCACTAATCCCTATGAGTGGTGGCAATAAATATAAACATTTAAATCCCAGAGGGCCAAATTCCTTTCTGCAATAAGCTTTCCTTTAATTTTGCCCTTCTGCCATATATAAAAAGCCTATATTTTTCTGTTTGTTATAGCTGACTTTTATATCTAAACTGCAACATCTCCAAACCTAGCCATTGGAAAATGAATAGGTTTAAACTGAACAATTTTTGCTGCGACAGACTGACAAACTGTCCAGAGTGTACTTAGCCTCTCGCCCTATGACAGCTGGGATAGGCTCCAGCCCCCCATGACCCTGAATTGGATAAGTGGAAGAAAAGCGATGGATGGATGAACTATTTTTGCCATTTTAATATTTACTTTTTTTCTCCTCATATCAACATACTGCCTGTATTAATCCATGTAATGGATTTACTAGGACAGAAAGAGCACAAGTGATAGACATAACAGGTAATGGATCTTAAAGGGTGTAAGAAAAACCATGACAACTCTACACTAAACTGAAATATAGAATTGAGTTGCAGCCATCTGTCTGTGTTACTGTTATTTTTTTCCCCCCCATAAAGTCAATTCAGTAAACAGACTCAAGTTTTTGTTTTATAGATATGTCTTGAATATGTGGACTATACTAAAGTACAGAATCATTTTGTAATGAGAAACAGTTGTGTACAAGCTGCTTCTTAAAGCAGTGTTGTCATAACATAAACCAGATGTATATTGGGCTGCATGTCTTGACAAAGAAACACCTTTGGCATGCAACTTTTAACTCAGTTTGAAGCCGAGTGAGTTAAAATAAGAACAATAATAACTACTCTTTAAAACTGCACAAAAGAGGACAGAAAACCCCGGGACAGTGTATCAGTTTAATAAGTAATTACACGCTAGATAAAGTAAAAACACTGAATGATACAAGTGGCTTTGCTCTGTGTGTAACCTATGCAGAGCACGTCAGGATTGCGAGAGAATTACTTACACCCTGTTGTGGTCCTTCCCCTGGCTGTTTGGGTTTGGATTTGTCCCAGACAAAAGCCTGTCCAAATAAGATCAATGTGTTCATGCTTCTCGCCTCTGAATAGGCACTCTCCCACAACTTTAGCAGCCTGACACGAGGAATAAATGAGAGTTGGTGCATATGAACCTTGTGCTAGAGAGCAAAAATCTTGTTTGTGTCAAATAACACATTCGCAGTATCGGGGGTCATAATTCAGATGGATCGGTGCATAAGTCCCTCGCATGTTGGGACAAGTTTAAGATTTAGCAAGACATTAAGGGTAAAACTCTAAATGTGTTTTCTAATTTCTTATTCATCGGTGTCAAAGAGACACATTCAGGCCATCAGTATAGCACAGTGTATTGCTGGACACCTTTATAACACAGTTAAGATAGTGTGCCTAATTGTATAACAGCTAATTACAGCATGGCAAAAGCTGTGTAAAAAGGAACCAGGATAATGATCCATTACAACAGAGGAAGATCATCAGGACTTCTAGCACCTAGTGGGCCTGCTCAGTGCTGTGGTTGTAAACATATAATAGCTTAATGGTGGGACAATTTGGAAGCAGCTGGAGGCAAAGCAGCCTAGGCAGCTGTTTTGTTTCAGAGCAGCAGAGAAGGGGGGGCATTGCAACCCACAACACCGCATTACCATACTGCTCTGCACAGCTCTGCACGAGCAAACACACGCATACCCATACACACATGCATATTAATGCACCACACATCATTAAAGTAGTAAAACTTCTCTTTTGTAAAAAAAAAAAAAAAACTAAATAAAAAAAAAAAAAAAAAAAAAAAAAAAAAAAATTTTTTATTTTTTTGTTAAATTAG
>VUQI01036313.1:0-26192 GCA_015106735.1 Paratilapia polleni
CAAGACCTGGTCATGGCCAGCCCAATCTCCAGACCTGAACCCCATTGAAAACCTCTGGGATGTGATCAAGAGGAAGATGGATGGTCACAAGCCATCAAACAAAGCTGAGCTGCTTGAATTCTTGCGCCAGGAATGGCATAAAGTCACCCAACAGCAATGTGAAAGACTGGTGGAGAGCATGCCAAGACGTATGAAAGCTGTGATTGCAAATCAGGTTTATTCCACTAAATATTGATTTCTGAACACTTCCTAAGTTAAAACATTAGTAATGTGTTGTTTAAAAATGAATATGAACTTGGTTTTTTTTCATTATTTGAGGTCTGAAAACACTGGACCTTTTTGGTATTTTGACCATTTTTCATTTTCTGCAAATAAATGCTCTAAATGAAAATATTTATATTTGGAATTTGGTAGTTTTGTTGTCAGTAGTAGAATAAAACAAAAATGTTAATTTTACTCAAACATATACCTATAAATAGCAAAATCAGAGAAACTGATAATTTTGGAGTGGTCTCTTAATTTTTTCCGGAGCTGTATATACTTCCTGTTTATGTCCCTGAACCCCAGAAATTTAGGGAATTGGAGAGGATAGTTATCCCGCAAAGACTGGATTAGGTCCGAGCATGAGTAGCTACTAAATTGCCAGTTGAGGGTATATTTGAGCGTCGTGTCTGTGGTCACCTGAAAAGCATGCCATGTCCTCTCAACGTGCATCGAAACCACGTGAACACTGAAGCACATACTGAACCTCCATCATCCAACACGTTACTGTGGCTTGACAGATGAACCCACTCACCTGTCTGAAGAACTCCTCTAGTAGGGAGGTGGTCCAGCGGTGGTGGAGGTCCCAACTCTTGGCCGGGTGGCTGATGTCTGCTGTGTGCAGTAGCAGGGACAGTGCTTTGGGCTTGTCAATCCTGAGAGAGAGGACACACAAAGTTTTTCCCATTTGCTGTTTTCTCGAAAGGTCTAGTACACTGGCATTTTGAACAGTTTGTTTTATAAGGAATGATACCAGATAATTTCTTTTAATGATAAAAGATGTTAAAGATAACGTTGAAGGACAAACAAAAGCCACCATTTGTGATGGAGCTAATTGATTTTAGCTATAAAGATAAGATAAATTGAATTGATTGAGATAATTGAGATTATGTTGTGTTTTGGACTTTAAAAGATGAATCTGAGTCAGATGCACCTTTATCTGCCAAGTTCAGAGCCAGGTTCAAGTTTTGCCAAAAATCTGGCAAAAACAACAAAACAAACTGTGTTACAAAGACATTCCAGATTAATCTTGGCCAAGATTAATGAAAGTCACCAGGAAAGATACAAGAAAATCCCAAAAGCAGTAAGTATCCCTGGCACAGCTGTACATGAGTCTACAGCTGTCCACAAGTGAGTCTGTGCAAGAAATACAGCATTAAAAAAGTCTAAGTGATAAGACAGCTTTTTATTGTCTTTGCAGTCTGCTGTACGCAGTAAGCTCATTGAGTATAATTGTCCCCCATCACTTAAAACATAAAAACTATGCTAACATAAATGGCTACTGTTTACCAGCTGAGACAGCAAGACTGGTATTGTTTGAGTGTACTGTATGTATGCATGTGTGTGCAATCATAGCATAATGTGGTCCTGGAGACACCAACTGTAGCGAGAACTACCACAAAGGCGGTTGTGAGGACTTTGGCAGGTGTTTATACAGTATGGCTGCCTATCTGTTGTATAAACATACAATATTTACTAGATGCGATAACATAGTTGGTACTGTTTGCACCTTGCGGGTCTGAGTGTATGTGTGTAATCATGGCATCATGTGGTCCTGGACACAACAAATGTAGCATCACCTACCACAAAGGCAGTTTTGAGTATACGGTTTTTATGATTTTATATGTCCGTCTCTCTTTGGACAGATTTTGGTACCACAGTAGTATCACAAATGTGGAAGATGCAGTCACAAAGCTTCACAGATGTGGAGGAGAAATCAAAATAAAGATGAATTCAGTGACTTGGACTGTGGTCCAAGAACTCACTGGTGTGTCATACAGTGACCAGCACAGAATTTTAACTTGATGAAATTACTTAGAGACTTTCAGAATGGTGTGGGGTAAGCTGGTGGATATCACATTTAGTACAAATAAGATGTAGTGCAGCGCAGCAAACTAAGTGCAAACACACTATTGGTGCTGATTGTTTAATTGCAAATATACATACATAAGATATACACACAAAAATATAATTTCTTACATGCAAAAATCCTAAATCTAATGCTCAGTACTCAAATAGATGAAAACAGAGCATTTGTTAGATATTATTTTCATTACAGTAGTGAGTATTCACAAATGAGTATTTCTAGCAGCAAAACCGTATATGTGGGAAACTGTAATGTATAACAAAGATTCAATTCAATTCAATTCAGTTCAATTTTATTTATATAGCGCCAAATCACAACAACAGTCGCCTCAAGGCGCTTTATATATTAGGGTAAAGACCCTACGATATTAGACAGAAGAAAACCCCAACAATCAGACGACCCCCTATGAGCAAGCACTTGGCAACAGTGGGAAGGAAAAACTCCCTTTTAACAGGAAGAAACCTCCAGCAGAACCAGGCTCAGGGAGGGGCAGCCATCTGCCGCGACCGGTTGGGGATGAGGGGAAACAGAAGAGAGCAGAGGGAGACAGGACAAAAGACACACCTATGGGGATATCACGTATCACTCATATATACACTCACTGGCTACTTTGTTAGGTACACCTTGCTAGGTACTACCGTTTTTGCCTTCAGAACTGCCTTACTTCTTCATGGCATAGATTTAACAAGGTGCTGGAAACATTCTTCAGAGAACTCACTGGTGCCAACTACGGTGACACCAGTGAGTCACATGATGGCATCACACAGTTGCTGCAGATTTATTGGCTGCACATTCGTGATGCGAATCTCACGTTCCACCACATTACAAAGGTGCTCTATTTGACTGAGATCCGGTGACTGTGGAGGCCATTTGAGACTCATGAGACCAGACAATGTTCATCCAGTCTTCTATTGTCCAATGCTGGTGAGCCCGTGTGAATTGTAGCCTCACTTTTCTGTTCTTAGCTGACAGGAGTCACACCCAGGGTGGTTTCCTGCTGCTGGAGCCCATCTGCTTCAAGGTTCAATGTGTTGTTAGAGATGCTCTTTTGTCTTATTTGAGTTACTGTTGCCTTCCTATTGGCTTGAAGCTGTCTGGGCATTGTTCTCTGACCTCTGACAAGGCATTTTTGCCTAGAGAACTGCTTCTCAGTGGATATTTTCTCTTTTTCAGACCATTCTCTGTAAACCCTAGAGATGGCTGTGTGGGAAAATCCCAGAAGATCAGCAGTTTCTGAAATACTCAGACCAGCCTGTCTGGCACCAACAACCATGCCACATTCAAAGTCACTTAAATCATCTTTCTTCCCCATTCTGATGCTCAGTTTGAACTTCAGCAGGTCGTCTTGGCCACGTCTACATGCCTAAATGTATTGTGTGTGTTTGTGTCCATCTTAAAAAAAAAAAAAAAAAGTCCTCTTCATTCAAATTGCTTCTACATTAAAACACAGTGTGAAGATCATCTCACCTCATCAGAAATCACTACAGTCTGAGACATCACCTAATATCCATATCAAAATCTCATGGTAAATGGACTGATGCATGAACAGAGTGACACAGACCCATATAGAAAATAGGCAGACACATGAAAATGTACGCGTACACAACAATACACACATAGCCTGAGGTTAAACAGAGGTGAAAAAGACTAGCTCACGTTTTCCCCCTCATTCCATTTGTGGCAGACTGGGTCTTAAAATGCACTCTAAGCAGGCCTGCAGCAGTCTGGTTTGAATTACTTCACATTAGAGTCTATTCAGCATCGCAGCTTCCTGCAGACTGCAATCTCTTATTTAGGTGCATGTGTGTGTGTGTGTGTGTGTGTGTGTGTGTGTGTGTGTGTGAGTACCCAATACTCTCGCTTGATGATTACCTTGAAGTCAGCACTTTTTGTTTTTGAGTTATATTCACAAATACAGGGAACATAATATTGTTGATTCCAACATATATTTTTAGGAAGCTACTTATCTACAGATCAGTGCCTTCTGAGCAGTTTTCAGATAACTGCTTGGCATTATCATGGTGAAAAGAATACCCTGAAGGTCAACATGTTTCTTGTTAGTGCTACAGCTGCATCAGCAGTGATGACTCATCACATCATATGATCGTTTGCTTGATAGCTTTTTTATTTCTGTATGCACGCTGCAGCTCTGTGTCTGCATGTACAGCAGCTATCAGTCACTGTGGAGCTCTGTAAAGTTGCTTAAAGGGTTTAAAGACATGCATACCATAAATGTTCTTAAAAATGTTTAAAAATACCAAGAGGAAAGTACATAAAGTTTGTAGATGAACTGGCCACATTGGTTTACTCTTTCACTATCATTTTGTTTGAGCAAAGCAGGAACTAATCTGTGTTTTTTATAGATTCACTGCAAGAATTTTAAAGAGAAACAATGTTGTAGCAAGACGTCCTCCCTGTAAGATAATTTTGTAAACAACATGAAGGACCACCTCGGCGTATATTAGTATCCATATCACCTCAAATTTTTTTATGTGTGGGTCTTTTATTTAGAAAAATTCTGCCACTGGGTCACAGCTCACTGATTCGAGTCACTTTTACCTATGAACTGCAGCCTGATACTGACTGCCAGGGTGCACGTGAAAATGCAAGCATCCATTAGAGTGAGACTGGACATTAAATGGCCTTTAACATGCAAACCCCCTAATACAACACCCACGTAATATCTGACTGAGCCTATGTGAAAACATAGCAGGTGGATGTCTGCTGAATTCAGAGGGGGCCAATGCACATCAAGTGTCCTGCCTCCTGCACAGTCTGTCCAAGTAGCTCCCTTTGCCTTAAGCAAACAGAGTATTTGCAGTAGTGAGAACGCATCTTAAGTGCACAGTCTTGCTGAAAAAGGGCAACTCCTGACATTTCCTCACTTTATTCTCCAGATATTTTCAGGATTCAAGAACAGTCTTCTCAAGGTCACTTGCTAGCAGTAGCCCCAGTTTGGCTCCCACTTCGCCTCATTAACTCCACGTCACATCTGTTACCAGTTTCTGCTATTTCTATGGGTTCAACATATATATAAAAAATACACAACAGATCGCATGGTAGCCTCCTTACCTAGTTTAATTCATTTTATGGTCTGTCTTAGGTTTTGTGAATGTATTTAATTTTACTCTTTACTCCATTTTCCTTTTCCATGAATATTCCACTTTGGGATGAAATCGTGTACTATTTATTTTCCCTATTTGTATATTTACTTTTATTACTATAGTAGCTTCCCAAATTAAGACTTCCTAGGCAGCCCTAGGGCGGGATGTGAGATCCTAAAGAATTATGTAAAATGTGAACATCAACAGTTCACAACAGGCAAATGAGTCTGTGAGAGAACCACCTCCGAGAGGTACTTCAGTCTTTGTTTTCAGGAGGTACAGTAACTTTTCATTTACTGCAATTTCTACTACTGAGGAACACTACCCTGCTGGGGAGGCAGCTTCTATCAGGGAGTGTGTAGTAATGTTTAGGTGGCTGGTACGTGTCAGAGTAACATCGACATGAATGCCTGATAATTTGAGTCTCTCAGTAATGCCTATGATTCACTTCTTATCTAAACTGTTAAAGAGAGTAAAAAGTCAAGAGGTTCTGTTTTGATGCGCAGCAAGCTCCTTCCTCCATTTTTGATTCTGCTCACACTACCTGCATGTGAACACAATTTGCTGCTCTGCAGAGGACTTTTGATTTTCTTAACCAAATTATTGACTATTTTATGGAGTATTTATGTAAAAGAATACAAGCAACAGAACAATAATTCTGTCAAAGATAGCGTTACATTTTTCTGTGAAAAGCAAATGTTTTCTACCCGCTCATCAGTTGTAGCAAAGCTACAGCATGCCAACAAACCTGCCAGCAATTTCTGGCAGTGGCTGTTTTTTAGCCACAGTGTGTAAATAAATTTCGCCCTGCCAAATCTGGTGTGACTACACCGTAACTCTGCTGCAGACGTCCAGCACAGAGAAACAAGCTGTGTTTGTGCCTGAGAGGCACTGTGGTAATTCTCTGCTGAATACCTGCACTGTGTAATGTACGACATTTGGTACTATTTGGCAGCAAAACACTCATTTGATTTCTATTTTTCTTATATTGAGTAAACAACACCTGAGCAACAGAAATCATCCCTTGTTTTTCCTTCCAGAGGTCCACCTGATATAAAACATGGCTGCTTATTGTGTTTTTCCTCAAAGTACCTCCTTCAGGGCAGGATTAATTAGGTTGTAAATGGCAGGTGGTCAGTAAACAGTGGCTGATAGCGGGGATAATGGGTATGTAAATTGCAGGGGGAAGGGCACGGAATATAAACTGTAACGAAGGAAATGGCAACTGACCCCTCAGGTTGTTGTAAGAAGTTCTTCATGGCCTTAACTTGCTGGAAGTGGCAGGACATGTCTGTGGCCAGCACCATTTCCACCACTAAAGCCCGCAGCTCTCTGGGTGAACAAAGGAGAGAAAAACATGAGCCATGTGCAGTATAACTGTCAAACCCGCAGGTAATATAAGCCGACTTATTTCTGAAGTTGCTTAATTAGATGAAGGCAGTTTTTGAGAACTATTTATATCTGATTTGACAAGTAGCTTATGCTGTGTGTAATCAGATTAGAGCCGTCTTCACTTAACAGTTCCATTTGTATAAAGTTGTTGAACCTTGAAGGTAATCCAGCTTTGCTGATTTTGACTCTGTGTTTCGACTGAGTATAAGTAGTATGAAAAGAAGGAGCTCAGTTTACTTTTGGTTTTGAATAGGTGTTTATTGTGAGACTGTTCTGCTTGCCCTGCCTGCCATGCTTGGTTTTATCCCTGTTTAATCTATCTGTTCTCATGTGATATTTTTACATCTAACTTTTAATTCCCTTTGCTGTCACTCACCTATCTCATCCTACATCTTTTCTATCATTCTCTGTTTGTCTTACTGACCTCCAGTCATCCTTAGAGAGGTTGTAGAGGATGTTCATTTCATCGTCGTCCTGCAGCAGGCGATAGGCTGCGCTGACATGATGACTCTCCAGCACTGAGCGGTCATTATACAGGATAGCTGTGTCTGACCTGTCAGTCCAAAAGAAAGAAAACCCATACTCTTTTGTTGGTCTATTATGGGGGGAAACAACTTAGAGAACAAATATGGAGCACACAGATGTTACTTCCATCTTACTTTCTCAGTAAAATGTGTCACTTGATGCCAGTCACTGTCAAAGATCTGAATTTGTTGTCGCCTTGAGTCCTGTTTGGTTGCTTAATTTCTTTGACTTCAGTTCAAATACTATAGTTTGATGTCAGTGAAAAGGGTGCTGAGCTCAATATACTGTTACTGCTGCAGCCTGGCAACTAGCTAAAGATCAGACACATTTTTCTGAAACACATTCACTTTCTGTTGTAAATACATCTGACCTCGTCCTGCAAAGACTAAAATCTGTCTGAACTCTCATCTGCCAAATGTGAGAATAGTTGATCATTTTTACTAGACCTCCTGAATTTTTAGGAAGAGTCCACAGTACCAACGGAGACTCTTGAGAGACAAAAAGCAAATCAGGAACAAGCAACAAAAACATGTGGAAGGTATCATTTACTGTAAACTGTATCAAAACTAACATTTTTTTTTTAACTTTCTAAATTGAATTAATCTGAATCATTTATTGAAAGGCTGAGGAACAGAGTCTTCTAAGCTTAAAAATCAAAATGAACACAAGTTCATGAGTTCTGAAAAATAAGAAGGTGCTGTTCATCAAAAGAAATACAAATTCTTCTTTATAACAATAGATTTTTTTTGGACGTACAGTCATGCGAAAAAATAACGTTTTTAAATGACTCTATGCAGTCCTGTGAAAAACTAAGTTCACCCAGTGATTCAACAGCTTGTAGAACCACCTTTAGTAGCAATAACTTGAAGTAATTGTCTTTTGTATGACTTGATCAGTTTCTCACATTGTTGTGGAGGAATTTTGATCCACTCTTCTTCACAACATTACTTCAGTTCAATCAGGTTTGTGGACATTAACTCCCTTAAAGTCCTGCCACAGCATTTCAGTCAGGTTGAGGTCTGCACTTTGACTGGGCCACTGGAAAACCTTGATTCTTTTTTTTCTCCCATTCTGTTGTAGATTTGCTATTGTGCTTGGGATCATTGTCCCATTGCATGACTCAGTTTTATCCTCTTAATTCTTGTGGAAGCGGTAGGGGTGTACTTCATTTTGACCTGCATAGAGTCCTGTGAAAAACCTTCTTTTTCACATGACCGTAAATGTTTTTCTCTCAAGTTGACAAGAATGAAAAATCCTGAGCAATTCTTAGTTTTGAAGAACTGGCTTTTTTCAAGGGCATGGGGTTTTGGAGTTCATCGGGACTCCCGTCTGGCCCCAGTGTTATTACTGCACTGCAGGCGATCACAGCGTGAACGTAAAGCCCCCTTGCTGTAAATGAAAACATTGATCGGGTGAGTCAGTGCCATGCATTTTTGATTTAATAATCCATTACCTTGTCTGAATGTGGAAGTTGTTTGTGGTCCCCGTGTGCTCGTAGTCGTGCACCGCAGCCGCAAAGATCATGGCAAAGATCTCAAGCTCAGTCAACCAATGCTGGAGGCAAAGGAGGAGGAAAAGAAGAGGACGGAGGGAGGGAGGGAAGAGGAGGGGTGTGAGGAGGCAGGGAGAGGTGAAGTTGATGATGAGGAGGATATTAAGAGGATCATATATAGCAGGGGAGAGCGTTCAGGAGGGGAGGTAACGAGATGGAAAAAACAGAGACATTGACAGGAAAGAAGGAGGAGAAAGTAATGAAGAGAAGAGGAAAGAATGGGCAAAAATTAGTGAGGAGAGATGAGAAGCCAATGAATTGAAAAAAGGGAGATGCAAGGAATAGTACATCAAGCCATAAAGATGTAGAAGAGAAAAGTGATATAAAGGATGCAGAGAAGTATGCGGCACGAGAAATACATTACCGTCAGGGATGAAAGGAAACAAATGGGGAGAAGGAGATAGAGGAAAAGGTTATAAAAGCAAAAAGGAAACTTCAGATAAGACAAGCTCTATTGAACATCACTACTACTACTACTAAACTGTCACTTCATCAATCCTCCTTTCTTTTTCTCTGTGACCGTCTGTCAGTCTGCTTTGCCCCAAATATGTTACCAAATATTAAAAAATACGAGTCTCTCTTTAAGTTTATTATGAGTTTATGCTGTCACAAGGTGAGACTACACATCACACTTTCCTTTGTAAGTTTTTTTGGATCAGGTTTCAGCTGTTTTATGTGTGATTCATGACTTTAGCAAAGAAGATAAGGATGTCAGAGTAGCAGCACAATAGTTTGAGATAAGCTTATTTAATTTCTGGGTGAGATGTCAGTGAGGGAGATCAAGACCAGCTCTTCAATAAATAAATATTATGTTTTAATTATTGGTGTATCTGCCAATTATTTTCTCAATTAATCAATCATTAGTATCATCTATAAAATCTAAGATCTATAATCAGAATCTACTCACACCAGTGAGTGTGCAATTTTTCTCTGAGATGTGCATGCATCTGAGTACCCTCACATACACAGAGTGGGGATTTAGCTCAGGAAGCCCAGTCGATATTGGTGACTAATCAACAGTGGGGGGTGGGAGAGTCATTAAAAACAGGGTGGGTGCATGATGGCTGATCCACCACTCAGTGTATTTCCTCATGGGTCTGCTTTATGAATGACCTGTTGATCGTTGATTTAATGGAGTCTGGAGGGCCTGCGAAATGATAGATGTTGTTCTCCTGCTCTCCAAGGAGCCTGTGGTTCTAGCAGTAATGTGGTTTACTGTGCAAGGCACTGCCCAAAGAAACACACCATGTCGACAGCTGTCGCAGCCACCTTATTAAGGTGATTAAATGAAAACACTGGAAGCGGGGGCGGCTGGCTGCTTGGGGACTTTGATCTCAGGCTAGTGTTTTTTTCTTCTTCTTTTTTTTTTTTTGGAATAAATGCTGCCTCAGAAATGCCCTAAAGTCACCCCAGTGCAAAGAAGTGAAATATAGGTCACCTGATGGAAAAAGAGCAAAAGCAGCATAACCTATAGAGCAGCATGATACATCCAGAAAAACGCAAGAGGAAACATTTGAAAGGTGAGACAATGAGCATTATTATGTGTTACATTTAAAGCATTTTCTTAGATGCTTTCAAACTTCCTGAAAATAAATGGTGATTTCCTTTGGGTGTCTTGTTTTTTTTTCTATGAACAGACAGTTCATGGATTCTTCAGGATAAAAAAAAGCCATATTTAGAAGCTGCATGTCAGGCAAAGCTGCAATTAGGCTGGCATACGTCAGCTTACAGAGATGTTCTGAATACCATGTGGATAAAATCCCCTCAATTTCACAGACTAAGCTTCAATCCAGTGAGCTTTCTTTCTTGGAACTAAATCAAGATGTTCAACAGGCTTTTTTAGCAGGTTAATGTATTAGACATTAATAACTCAGATAACATTATGTTACCTAACTTATCCATATCCTACTCACCACCATGCCAGTCTTGAGTAGCAAGTAGTGCACAGTCTGTGTGACATCAGCAGCGTGAATCAGGTTGTGGTAGGGGTTTTTGTGTTTGCTGTATCCAACCTCTAGGGCCTCCACAAATGACACCACCGCAGAGATCGGGATCTGACATGAGACAAAACAACAAGAGAATGCAAACAGGAAGAAAATTCTCCAAGCTATCTGGTGACTTAAATAAGCATCTGAAATTACTGTCCTAAACTAAACTGGATTGTGAATCAGACTACGATTACATATTCATATCAGCTTCATTGCCCATGTCATTTACACTGAGATGCTGCCACTTCAAGTAGGGCGTCCTCAGCTGTAAGTCACTGTGGAAAATGAGCTCAACTACTATCAGTCGAGATGAAGTGTGGCCAGCCCCCTTCATAAAATGGTTGAAATACAGTGACATAATCTTATTCTAAGAGCCAGAAGTGAGTGTGCTCACTTCCATCAAATCAGGAATGGTGAAAGTTCTTATTCATGCTGAAGAGTTTTTCTTGTTTTAATGACATAAACCAAAGCATATCAGTTACCAGTGGTACATTATATCCTTGGGACTTTACCTTGAAACGACTAATGAGGTCATATCTTGTGAGAAGCTCGTAGAATATGAATTTGAGTGCGTGGTCTCCACTGGCCTCATTCAGAGCGAACACATCAAACGACCACTTGTCAACATTCTGCATGTAGGAGAAACGTTTAAATAATCACACTGTCCTTGTCAAACACATCCTCTACCAACACAAAGGAAAACATGCAACACAAAAAAACATGGCGCTGAAAGTCCATTTCATATAAACAGCTCACAGTATGTAGTTTAGATTTTCACATTGTGTGTGCGTGCGCCAAGTAACTTTTCCTTATGTGTATGTTTCTTTTACAATGTGAGTGCACATGTTAATACCTTAAGCACAGATATGACAGAAGCAGGGTAGCTAAGTCCCACCATATTGGAGGTACGCCGGTACATCCTGTTTGAATGAGATAAAAACATCAAATGAAGAGCACTGCCGAGTGTAAACACCAGAAGTTACTGCACCAACCCCAAACCACAGCCTGCTAGTTTCCCTAAAGCCTCAAATAAGCACAACTCAGAAAGGTTAGGTCGAGAAAAGGTAAATGTTTTGCAAGCTGTTTTTTTTTTTTTTTTTACATGTGAAAGCTTTAATCGCATACGAGGATAAAGTATGCTTTAACTTAATCACAAACTGCAACACAAGCGGTGTAATTCCCCATGAGAGCAACGAGTCATTAGACCCAGTTGGATGGTTACAAAATTGGTGTGTGCTGCTCAGCATCTCAAAATTTTGTGGAATAAGGCAAGATATGTTATACTTTCAAATTTAGTATCACAACAGTTTCAATAAATGCCACTATATAACCAAGCTGCATATGTAATCAGGGAAGGTGGATATCTATTCAGATAGTGGACAGCTCAGACTGCACCACACTGTTCCACATTTTTACTTTAATCCTCCATTTTCCAATATGTCTTCATTGTAAAACAGATTGAGAAAGATTATAGCTCACATGTTTGAGGCTTACTGATGTAAACAAATGCATGTTGCATGTTACTGTGTGATAAAGCACAGCCTTGAGCTGTTTGTAACTCTCCGAATGATTGCGCTTAGCCAGGCTTGCCAAGGCCGCAATGATGTATAGTCGACTCAGGTGAGTGAGCCGCTGTGCCGAGGATGCACAAGCATTTCCAGCAGATTGAAATTTTAACTGAAGAGTGCTGCTTTAAATTTTGAATTATTTCCCCTCTCTCCAGGCTGCCACTAGCTTTCATTCAGTTTGGTGCACACATGTTCAGATAAGGTATACTTAAGTATGAACTTCATTACCTATCAGCAATAATATACCATAGGCTTAATACACTGCAAGACAGATACAACAAATATATATATATATATATATATATCCTAATTGAATGATAAATATCCAACTGGTTTGCCTCTCTCACCTTTACTGCTTTAAATCTCATTTCCTTGTGCTGTATGCCTAAGTATTCACTAAAGCAGCAATAGGTGTAAATATAGAAAAATCTGAAAGCAGACAACCCTCCTCCAGCAGCTTTGACTTATGTAGTCTAAAACAATTTCATCAGACAAACACAGGGATATACATGTGCTTTATACCTGCCAAAAGTAAGGAGCACCTGTCACAGTTTATACAGACTTTTTTGCTTTTTAGAGACCTTAAACTACTTTATCTGAACTAGACTGAAAAGACCTGTGGTCAAAGTCTCCTGTCATGGTTTGATTACCTAAAGATTGAGAGGACCAGAGGAGGGGCACTAGTTCCCTTTCAGAGCACTTGAATTAAAATATGCTGAAAGGTTATCATTGATCCTTTTGTCCAGTGACGTCAAAAACATGTTGCCAACCCCCAGCTTTAATAACTATTCTTAAATTATGTAGAAACAAAAGATCTACTATTGTGTTTTAGTGTTTGTGATACAGATGCCTTATTGACTTGCAGTGGTTTTATTATTGATCTAAAAGATACGTCATATAAAATTTAAACATCAACATATAATCTATCTAGACAAAAAGAAAAGCAGACACAATGTGCAGTGCAATGGGCACTGTTTCAACTCTGTAACTCAATTCTGAAATATATCTCATTAAATTACACTAAACTTTGAACTTTAAATCTAAAAAACACTATGCTTTCTAAAATGTGAAAGAGCACTGTCCATTTGTTATGCAAGGCTAAACTAAAGATGCTGACAGAACTGCTTCAAGTCGTGACACTGGTTTGGATGCACCAATAATAGATTGGCAAGGGGGAAAATAAAAGGTGATAGGCCATGAATTATTTAGGACTGATGGCTGCAGGCTTGGATGTGATTGTGGAAGTGTTTTTGTGCATCGCACAAATTCTACCTCTCAACAAATATTCCAGCCTGAACGGCATGGACGATGCTGCGGAAGCGAGGTTTTTCCTCGTTGCGTCTCAGCATCAAGCCCATCTGTCTGGTAAAGGTGGAGGCCAGCCAGTCTCGCACTTCCGAAGGCACCGACTCAGACTGGATGTCGCTGAGCTCATCCTCTGTGTCCACCAAACGCCTGGAAGAAAGGACATTTATTATTATAAGTGCAAGACAGAAATACATTAAAAAAAAGGAACACAAGAGAAAGATGCTGAGACTAAAGACTTATTAAAATATTTATCATTTATTGCACATCTACTTTCACAAAGGATAAAACTCAAATCCCAATACTGTCCATCAAATAATATCACTTCTTATGTAAGATCAAAACATCCCAGGCCTCTTGAAGTACCACGATGCAGAATACCAATCCAATTTAGTGATATAATTCTCCACAGCTACCCTGTTGTGTTGACATGTATGAGGGATCAAGAGCAAAGCCTGCAAACCCTCTGAACTGAATACATGCTCATATGGCAGAGAAAGAGAGAGAGCATTCACATCATACTGATAATCATTGTGCTACATGGATTCTGTGCTGGATAGTTCATCATCCTCCATCCTTTAGTGGTGCTACCATTGCTGACCCTAATCTGGCTGGATCTAGATGATGAGAGGTTTTCATAATTCCATAAGCCTGGCTGTATCTCAGATTCTGGACCTTCATTGGACTATTGGAATATACTGACCTAGTATATTTCCTAACAGTAACCATGCTTTAATGATAATTTGCCCTGACAGCAATATTTCCATTTCCTTAGCCAAGTACGTTTCAATTTTCAAACTTGGGCAGAAGGGAAGCAGATCAGAAAACACTCATATTTTGTTATTTTGTCACTTGAAGACCAGGTCTTATTAAATCTATATACCCTGTGCCCATGATTGCCACAGAAAACATCAGTGGTAGGAGAAGCACGTGTATTTATGAATTGATGAAATATAAGTTACACTATAAACACCATTACAAGTACAGTGCTTAAACAATTTATTAGACCACCTGTCATAAAAACGAGAAAGACAGTCCAGCATCACAAAGTGCTTTAATCTGGACTCTTTCCTTTTCAGTGAGTTCTTGACGTTTTACCATTTTTGAACAGCAGTGAAGAATTTCAAACTGAATTCATGTTTTTATACCCAAGTTTGAGCCGGCACACTGGACTTCTCTGAGAAGTCAGAAATGAATCAAGCACAACACTCAACCACTAAAATAAATTTTTCTGTTCAGGAATGCAAGTAAATAACTCTAATTTGGCATCATGTGCTTTACTATTTTTTTCTGCTTTTTTGTAAATTCTAAAATTCAGATAAGGTACACTTAAGTACGAACTTCATTACCTATCAGCAATAATATACCATAGATTTAATACACTGCAAGACAGATACAAAATATATATATATATTTTTTTCTGTTCAAGAATGGATGTAAATAACTGTAATTTGGCATCTTATTCAAAAAAATAATAATGTGCTTTACTATTTTTTTTCAGCTTTTTTACAAAACAGTAGATTAAAAAATTCAAGGATAGCTACAATAATTATAGTTTAGCATTAAAAATATTTCAGTTAAAGATCTTGCACATACTGGTGGATTAACCATTACAGAAACATAAAACATGATTTTGGTAATTACCAATACTGTTAATTTAGGGCAGCTGTGGTATAAACCTTACACTGCGTGGTAGTCTAATAAATTTGTTAAGCACTGTAAGTCTCCAAAATGTTTTTCATGTAAAAGTAAATTTAAAAAATGCACTTGCACCTGCATTAACTTTTGGTTTAGCAAACTTTTCATCACTTGTCATTTAAAGTAATATAGCAAACTTGTGTCATGCCTCTGTCTACCTGATATTTATGCTTGGCGTGTTAATGGTCTCTGTCAACTTCTGAGAAAAAGATCTGGCTACCACTTGAAAGTGTGAAATGTAAAAATATTGGTTATGTAAAATGGCTCAAATCTATATTATTATATTATAGGATCATTATTATTGATGCATTCCCCTGAGTGGATCATTACCTTGTCATGGTCGAGAGCTTTATGTCTTACTCCCAGACCTATACTGGCTAGATAGATAGATGAGTAGATATGAAAATATGTGTTGTTTGTAAGATGCTAATCTGAAAAGTAAAAGACTATAGAACTAAAACAAAGCATAGGTCAACCAGTTATAGGCTTGGATGATATCAGATCTGATGTTCAGAATTTTTCCAGTTCTCTCCAAACATTTACTGCTTACAATTTATTTCAGTGTCCTGCATTATAACATAGCAGCATTATCAGACTGTTAATATGCCACAAGGGAAAAGAGGAAAGGAGAGAGGGAGATGCACTGCTGAGATGAGGATGTTTTTTATGGTAATACAGATGTTGCTGAGGCTGTATTTCAAAGATGGGAGTTTTAGATTTATTTATTTATTTATTTTTCACGGCTAAAGCTACACCACCGAAAACATCTGAACTTGTTATGCTGGAAACTAGCAGAAAACCAGTGTTACATAGCCAGCCAGGCCTATCTCCAAAGTGCTGTGTCAATGCTGGAGAATGGACTGGGTGCACACATTTTCATTCTGGTACAGGGGGAAATCAATCTTGCTTATTTGTATTTCTTTAACTCAATCACACTTCGGCGGCACTAAACCCAGGATACATTGATGCACCCTTGCAAAGCTGCACTGGGGAAATCTTGTCTTGTTGTAACATTTGTGCACAGGAAAGCAAGCAGGGTTATAGTAACTGTCAAATCCCTAGATTAAAAAAATGCCCCCCAAAAAGTGCGTAAGTACTGCAGATAGCTTTTACTTTTCCTTTTTTTAGGTAGCTAACTTGTAGGCTCTTTTTTAGGTTGCCAGGAGGGAAGGCGATTTGGAAAATGGTAACATACAGGCAGCAGGAGGACAGGGTTGGTGCTACACTGAATCACCCGGAGAGATGATTTGCTGTGATTAGATGTTATGTTGTGGGGCAATGTGGGGGCTGCTGTGCTGTGATTAGTTATTATACTGCTAGCTGTATCTAACTTGCTTGCAGGTTTCATTTTCTAGCAGAGGCTAGAAAATGAAACCCGCAAATGAAAAGTAACAGTATTTCAAGTTTTGGTCTACAAATTCTATTTAGAGTCAGAAAAATCAAATATCATCATACGTGATGATATTTGACTGATCCAAAATCATTCGAGTCAGTTTCCATTGTAATTACAGTCATCACTTTAGCAAATTCTGGCCTTATTTAGAGCAGCACTGTTGTTCTTGATAAATGAGCCATTTCAAAACAACTTCCAACAAACTAACATTTTCTTACCTTGTTTCCTCAATGTAAACCGATTCCAGCACAGACGCCGCATACTCAAGGTTTTTCTTGAGGTCTGTAAGGGAAGCCTCTCCTCTCTCCAGTTGCTTCACCAGACATCGTAATCTAAAACAGAGATCCAAAAGTCATTTAACAAATGGGATTACACCCATGACATATGACATGATAAACTATTGGAAGTGATATTGGATTAACCTCATCTGCTTTTTTTTGTTTTGTTTTGTTATTTGTGAAAATAAATCTGTCTTTGCAGTACAAATTGCAAAATGGGACAGCAATAGGTCACAAAAACAATGCAGCCAGAATTTAACCGTGTTTTTTGAGATGCAGGTTTGTCCGCCCCCACACAAAGTAACTGAACAGCAGTATGGCAGCTGAAAACCAGACAAACTTACAACATAATATTCAACCTCCTGTCCATTTCAGACTAAAATGAGACATGCTGGCCAAAGATAGGGTTTTCCCTTTTATACATTTCTTCCATTAAAGCCTCCTCGAAAAATAACATGTCCTTCGCAAATGATTGGCATAGGTATATTACTATCCAGTGGGCCGTTATCACAAGAGACATTCTGACTTGTCAAACACAGGTAAAATTAATAATGACTGCATTTCATCTATATGTGAGCTCCAGAGCGCTGGTATTTTACATGCTGGATTGCTACTGGGACACTTAATTGGAACTGAGCAATCGTTAACATTATTAGTTCCACCTGAGCTTCTTCTGTTCTGACGAGTGAAAATGTCTGCTGTTTGAAAGGTCTCTGCGCTCTAAAAATTGCACATCTTTGATGTCTGCAGACTCTGTTTTGACTCATTTTCATGTGCTGGCTATTTGAAATAAAAACAGCTTTAATACTGCAAGTGCAAGTGCTCCAAATATGTGGCTTTTGACACCAAGAATAACTTTTTAAATTTTTTTTTTTTTACTGCCTGGAAAACTAGGTCAGAGTCACTTGTTTTTCTTAGCTAGTTCAGATTCTGTTATCTTACATTTTGTGTAGGACAACAGTAATTTATAAAGACTGTGACATGTTCTATGAAGTTATAGTTATAATTCTGGTAAACACACATTTCTCTCTATGTTAAATATTTAGTACTAATTTACTTGTAACTATAGATCAATGTGGAACATGTTGTTTGTAATATTCTCAAGCCCTCAAGCCCCAAAATAGGATTAAAGAGCAAAGCAACTTCCACTGCACAGTGTAACCTGTGTGCACACCACCTGCTGCTGTGCTGGAGGTCATGCTTTACCTTTCACAGTGAATGCCCAGAGAGGCTACGCTTGTTGTTGAATTATTAAGCAGAGGGGTGAGGGAGTAGGAGCGTTTCAATGCGCTCATTGATTACATTCCCTGACAGCAGAAGCAAAATTTTTACCAAGTAAAAGCTCCTAAATGTTTCTGTGAAAGTACATCTCCACCATTTTCATTCCTTCTGAAGACTGAAAGAAACTTTCACAGAGAGATAGCATGCATTTTAACATGTGCATCTGGCTGCAAACCAGTGACATGCACTTTGCTGTACAATAACATCAGACTGGCAATGCTGAAGAATCTTGTTATTTCCTCACCTCTGTCCTAATTTAGCAGTGTGTTTGTAGATTTATATAGCGACCCAAGGGGAGGCGCACAGACTCATGGGACAGTTCATGTTGATGTTAGTACATTAAGTTACAGTGTTATAACAGTTATTGCAGTTATGTTGTGTTGGTCCCTAATCGTTATTGTTAATGTATGATGCGATCCCCAGTGTTTTCATGGCTGAGGGTCATGTTGAGTTTGGCTAGTGATGGACCACCATGACTGAGACTAGTGCAATTACTGGCCTCTGGCCACTGTTGCTGTGTGTTAATGCTAATAAAGCTGCATTCCTGGGGGTGAGCAGTGGATAAAACACAGATATTGCAAATAGATACTGGAATCTGTCTCATGGTTCTCTCTTCCATGTGAGCAGTAAAATGTTTACCATTGTTCATTTTGCTAACTAGGATTAAACACAAAGTGCTGCTGCAAGTGATGGGGAATTTAATGAATTTTTACAGGTATTAAACAAAACCAAACACAGGCGGCACAGTGGTGCATTGGTTAGCACTGTTGCCTCACAGCAAGAGGGTCCTGGATTCAAATCCACCGGCCGACTGGGGCCTTCTGTGTGGAGTTTGTTCTCCCTGTGCTTGTGTGGGTTCTCTATGGGTATTCTGGCTTCCTCCCACAGTCCAAAGACGTGTAAGTTAGGCTAACTGGTGATTCTAAAATGGCCATAGGTGTGAACGTTATGGCCAGACAGACCTCTTGCCCTATGATAGCCCCAATGAAACCATGAACTGGATAAGCAGAAGAAAATGGATGGATGGAAACCAAACTAAAAATATATGTAAACCAAAATAATATTCAGATGAACTGCGCCATGACAACCCGCATGAAAAAGCTTTAAAGATGTTTCCCTAAAAATCTAAAATATCAAACATATGGTGGCACTAGTGGAAAATTTACTGGGTCAACAATGTCAGAAGGATGAATCCTTTGGGAAAATATGATTTTAACAAGTAGTCCACATATTTAACAATGAAATGTCAAAATGTTGGCAGCCCCCCACTAAAGATTAGAGGATCACTCAAAAGTCATTAGAATACAGTGTCTGAGAAACATGTGAACCACATGTGAAAACTGGTGCCAATTATTTAGTAGACGTCAGTGGTAATTTAACCAGTTGGGCCAAAACCAAAAGAAAGACTCTTATTGTGGTGCTAGACAGTAGAGTTTAATCATCTGGGGAGCACTGATCTCCACAGAAACTGGTATGGCAAGCTATAGGACAGATGTTGAGATATTCCAGACCAAGTGGTGAAAGTACATTGTCATACCTTGAGCCATGCAGCTAGCCAAAACAAATAAAAACAATAAAAATAAAAACTGTCTGACAATATAAAATGTTGCATGAACATGATAAATCAGCTGTTTCACACTCTCTCTTAAGCTACTGACAGCTTTTTTTAAGAATCACAGAGAAGTGAACGGATGAAGGGTAAGATGCAGCTCTAGAATCACAGCACATCTGATTTGGATGGAAGTAATGATGGTTATTAAGAACAGCTGTGTGCCAGTGAGTCTCCCTGCTAATACGCAAGAACAGAGAAAACACCCTACCGCCTTGAGCACTGTCAGACTATAATTCACAATACAATGTTCGGTTTTCTCCTGTTGGTCATTTGCCTTGACTTCACATCTTTTATTGCTGTAGTGCTGGCATGCTGTGGTTATTTTGAAAGCCTATGTTCAATGACACTGGAACAAGTACTGAAAGACATTTCTGCTGAGTATTCCTTTAAAAACCAAAAAAAAAACAAAAGCTTTTTCACAGGCTCATGGTCAGGCTTTCCATACCAACTCAGTGACAACAGTTCACGTCATGGATTTTCTTAAAAAAAATGTTTCTGAACATTTCTATTAAATTCACTGGACCAGCAAAATCCTCAGTCTGTACTGTAAATTAGAAATGAATTTTTAAAGTTTGGCCCCCTCACCAATGGCTTATTTTTTCTACCAGACTGGGTTGAATTTTATTCTGCCCATCCAGAAACTCTTAAGAATTTTTTATAACCTAAAACTGCTGCTGAATGCTTTACAATTTTTAACCCTATCCAGTAAAAAATAAGCCATTGGTGAGGCTTAGAAAGAATAATAAAAATGATAGCAATGCATCACTATAAGCTTTCCAATTATGCAGGTTCACTGAACTTAATCTAAGTTTTTATTTGAAGTTTTTTAAGAAGTGTAGGTTGTTTGATATGGAATGACTGTCAGATTTTCTTTTTCTGAAAACAGACTAAATTAAATGTTCATTGAATTTTCTTTTGTTCAATAAAAAAAACACAAAAAAACCAAAGCAAAACAAAATAATAATAATAATAAAAAACAACTAGATGATAAGCATCCAGGAGGGCTTTATAGTGATAATGATTTCTATTTTGTGTTGAGATGAAAGAAGAAACAATTTAGAGACAGAAACATTTTCTGCATTGTGGGATGCAGGACAAAAGTGAAAATCAAACACAACTATTCCAAATTAGGCAAGGCTGCACATTATTAAAACACGCTCTGAAAAAAAACAGAAGGAAAGGCTTGTGATGATGAGCTCAGTGCCAGGACATTCAACAAATTAATGTCTCTGCCAACCACAACAAAATTGGCTCGTTTCACCTGCTGTCACTACCAAGGGAGGCAACACGTGGGGTTAATAGCATGGGTCAGGCCCAAAGTAACTCCTGGGCACAGAGCCAACTGAAAAATTCCATTTAATCCAGAAAAAAAGATGGTAGGGTGGTGGACTGGCAGCCATGTAATTTGCTATGGCTGAACACTTAGTGGTGAGGCAGTGAACTAATTTCCTCACTTCCTTTTATTATCACCAACAGAATGGCTTAATCTTTTATCAAAAATATGCTTTCATTACAGGAAGTAAAGGGGTGCTATCCTCTGTAATCCGATCAAGTTGGATCACGGGATCAAACTTGTTAATACAAAAACATAAATTTAAAAGTAAACAATAAAAAACAGACTGGTCTGATTTGAGGACTATTGGAATAAGGACAGAAGGACAATAAGGAAATATAAGGCAGTGAGCGGTCACCTGCTGAAGTTCAAACTGAACACCAGAATGGGGAAGAAAGGTGATTTAAGTTACTTTGAATGTGGTGTGGCTGTTAGTGCCAGGCAGGCTCATCTGAGCATTTCAGAAGCTGTTGATCTGCAGGGATTTTCCTGTACAACCATGAATGATCAGAAAAAAGAAAATATCCAGTGAGCGGCAGTTGTCTGGGAAAAAATGCTTTGTTGATGCCAGAGGTCAGAGCAGAATGGCCTGCTTTGTGCTGATAGGAAGGCAACAGTAACTCAAATAAACATTCATTATAACCACAGTATGCAGAAGAGCAACTCTGAATGCACAACACGTCAAACCTTGAAGCTACTACAGCAGAAGCCCAACTGGGTGCCACTCCTGCCAGCTAAGAACAGGAAACTAAGGCTACAATTTGCAAGGGCTCACAAAAATGGACAATAAAAGATTGCTTGGTCTGATGAGCCTCAATTTCTGCTGTGACATTTGCATGATAGGGTCAGAATTTGGCATAACTAACATGAAAGCATGGATCTATCCTGCCTTGTATCAAGGTTCAGGCTGGTGATGGTTTAATCATGTGGGGGGATATTTTCTTGGCACACTTTGGGCCCCTTAGCAAAACCTGAGCATCACTTAAACTCCACAGCCTTCCTGAGTATTGTTGCTGACCATGTCCATCCATTAATGACCACAGTGTACCCATCTTCTGATGGCTGCTTCCAGCAGAATAACGCACCATGTCACAAAGCTCAAATCATCTCAAACTGGTTTCTTGAACATGACAATGAGTTCTCTGTACTCAAATGGCCTCCACAGTCACCAGATCTCAGTCTAATAGAGCACCTTTGGGATGTGGTGGAACGGGAGATTCACATTCTCATGGATGTGCAGCTGACACATTTGCAGCAACTGTGTGATGCCATCATGTCAATATGGACCAAAATCTCTGAGAAATGTTTCCAGCACCTTGTTGAATCTATGAGATGAAGAATTAAGGCAGTGAGTGTATATTGTGGGGGATGTGATTAGGCTGTAAATTATTATTAGTTTCATTACTGACTATTATTAAATATTCATTAAAATGTCAACAATTCTAAAAGTGTTGATAAATTATTCCTCCAGATGGAGATGAGAAATTTGTTCCTGCTCACTTTTTTCTCTTTTTGACAGCATTTTTGCATTGCAAATGACTAATCTATCTGTCAACTAATCACTTAAATTGTTTAGGATCCAGATGCTCTTAATATGAAAAAAAAGAAGATAATTACTAAGAAGCACATATACTATGCAGCAGTGACACTGTAGATTAAAAGTAAAAACTTGCACTGGTGAGAAGATATTACCATAAGTGTCAATAGAGAATAGTACTAGCCTGAGAATATTGCTTATACATATACATGAGATTCAGCTGACAGTAGTGAAAAATATGGTGTAGGTAGTGGATTCAGTTGGAACAGTGTGTTACTCATATGTGGAAAAAATAACATCCCATGAAAACTGTTGACTTTTTCAACACATGTGAAGAAGCAAACATTTGATCCTTTTTTGAAACAGTGCCTATGGTACTGAAACAAATGACACACTGTCAGAGTGCAGTCTGTTATTTTTATAAATTGAATAAATAAAAAAGACACATCTGTCATGTTGAAAAAAAAAAGCAAGTGCACCCTTACATTTATCACACTTTCAAATCCATAAAAGCTGAATGAGGGTTTCCAGAATAGGTGACCAAGATTTGAATCTCCTAAAGAAATGACAGATGGTACCTGGTTTATTTAAACCTCTGACATGTAATGTCTGCTGCTTTCAGTGCTACTGAATAGTGTGGTGTCATCGTGCCATGTTCCAAAGAGCTCTCTAAGGCCTTCATAACTGCAGGGTGGGAAACTTCTCTAAATTATTTTAAGTAAATCACACTAGGACTACATTATGAACAAGATGTGCAGATTTCAGATGACTGACAATTTGTCCATGACTGTCTGACCCAGGTAATTCAGAACAACAGCAAACTGCAAAAAAAAAAAAAAACTCTCCAGAAGATCCAAGATTTTATTACAGGATCTGCAGGCAGCTCTAGCAGTTGTTGGTGCACAAATTTGACCTGCCTGTCCGCTGACCACGCTTTCCTGACACACTTTTCTAAATGTAGAAATATAGTGGCAGCTATACCAGAAAATAAACAGTGCTATTTCTTTGCAGCCTGAACAACATGGTGTCATCTGCAGGCTTGTGTAGTCTGATAGATTTTATTGGAGGTGCAGGGGACACAGCTCACAGCCCAGCTCCACAACCAGCATTTGGGGTGTTTGATGTGTGCTTTGCAGACTTATGCAATATCTCCTGTTTGACAGCTCAATATTTCACGGGCACCTGCAGTCAGGCAGGGTCAGCTGGTAAAGCCTGACCTGTAGAAACTACATATCCAGAATCCAGAAACAAAATCCTGGCATGTGCACTTGAGCTGTCATATTGTGAGAAATGAAAGCGCAATGCAACGTTGAACATGTCATTACAAACTTCTGTATGTGAACTGTGAGTTTGTGCAGGCTAGGTGGATTAGCACAACGTTCTTACTGGTGTTCTTGACTGCAGAGGACTGGTAGAAAAAGTGCATTAACATGAGCATGAGATCTGAAAAACAGATGGATAAAATCTGGAGAGGCAACAATTTACTTTTAACTGAATAAAGAGCAGAAGTTACATGGTTTGTTTGCTTTTAATATTGAGGTTTAGGATTTTTTTCCCCCAACATATTGTAGGACATTATTCATCATTTACAATTATATAGCCTACCACCCCTGACCAATCCACTGAGTAAATAATTTAACTCATAACATCCCTAAAATTGTCTAATAGATGCTTCTTTCTCCACTAAACTGTCAAATTTCAGTATACAGTGGGTTAAGCTGGCCCGTGACAGAACGGAGCAAAGACATGAGCCTCCAGCTGTCTGCCTCTGTATCTGAGAGATTTATTTGTTTTCCCTCATAGGGGTGAGCAGAGAGCTCAGAGAAGAGATTATAGTTGGAATTCAGGTTGAGGGTGTTTTCCTCCCCTTTTCTTATGGCCTCCAGCTCTTTGGCCTCAATTGACCTGCTCAGAGAAAAGAATTGAAAAGGAATGAAAGGACTGGAGCAACTAGAGCAGTGTACAGTGTGGCTCCACAATGCTCAACTCCTCTAGAGCTGTTGTGACAGCCAGAAGTGAACATGAAACAAAGAGAAATTAAACAGCAGAGGGTAACGTAGCAACAGCTTTCTCCTTCCTCTAACAACTGCTTTGTCACTCAAGCAAAAAAATATACTCCTCACATGCTCACTAGGAAAAAAAATAAATGAAATGTATCACATTCTGACCTAACTCATCATGAAAACAGGTCCATTTCTGGTTTAAGAAGCTGCAGCAACAACCAGAGCCTATTTTCCTCACAGCAGAACACAGAGGAGGGAATAAATGGGGCTGGCTGAGCAGAAGGAAATGAGAGCAGTGCCGGGATGCAAAAATTGGTCACCGCCTGTGTTCCAGTGACAGTGTGTAATCAATGGCCTGGGGTCAATGTAATCACCCAGGGAGATTAGCGTGCTTTCAGAGAACACACACAGGTTTTGGGCTGATAAGCGGAACAAGGCCTGTAAAAACACAATGTCTCAGTGCAGCCTCTACCATTATTTGTGACTGCAGCGGATAAGAGAGATTCATCATTAAAATACCAGAGTCCTGGGACATCTACGTTTTGACAAGACAAATGAGGTGAAACAGCAATCAGAGACATGGTTTCATTTGAACTGGTGGCTGATAAATAACAACAAAACAGCTCAGTGTTTAGCTCTGGGCAGTCAAATTGAAAAAGAAAAAAAATGAACAGCATCCATGTAGCAAGAAGATTTTCACATTGTTTTTACCAGGGCTGCCACTGACAAATGATAGGTCATGACTGAGTTTGGTGCAATTGCCAAAGGTTTGCCTGTATGTCATTTTCTTAGGATTGTTGTTTCCATTCGTCAAATAATCCCACACTTTTTTGTCTAATAACTGCAGGAGATTTTCAGAGTTCAAAACCCCAGCCAGACGTGGTATATAGAACAACTTTATTGGTTGACAGACCTGTTTCAGCCTTCGGTCTTCATTAGGGTCAAGGTTTTCTTCTCTCCTCCGCATACGTTGGAAGTATGTGAAGTAACACCAGAAACCTCTGCTCTGCTAGTAAGTGGAGGGACCAATCATGTAAACAATGTATGTATAGGCACACTCTGTGACTATGGCCACTTTTTTTCCTGTGATGAAACTTGTTTGACTCTCGTCATCAGTTTAGTCGACTATTAAGGGGCAGCTCTAGTATTTTAATAGACAGTGACAACCAGCTAGAAATGTTAAAACTGAATTTTTATACTTCAACTCATCACATATTAATATAGAAGCGAATGGAAAGCAATTGGATTTTGTGTTTTGGACACAAACCTACAGGGATTGTTTGCTAAAAAGGACATTTGGTAAATAAACAGTGTCACCCAACACTGATACACTATATTGCCAAAAGTATTCGCTCGTCTGCCTTCACATGCCTATGAACTTGAATGACATCCCATTCTTAATCCATAGGGTTTAATATGATGTCGGCCCACCCTTTGCAGCTATAACAGCTTCAACTCTTCTGGGAAGGCTTTCCACAAGGTTTAGGAGTGTGTT
>VUQI01036330.1:17443-30136 GCA_015106735.1 Paratilapia polleni
AGAAAGGACAAGAATAAAAAAGAAAAAAAAAAGGAATTGACCTTTTGAGGATAATCTCCAACTGTGAAGCTTTCACTTATTCACTTGTGGCACAAATGTAATTTCTAGTGAAAATGGAGGCAGACCAGTCAGAATTCTCTGCAAATTCTGCAACAATAAGTCACTGATTTAAAAGGGGAGAGGAAAAAGGTGGTTCTCATTTCAACCCAGTGACCATCTTTTTCTTCTCAGGTAAAATGAGCAACCTCGGGCTGTATGAATCAGAGACACTCAGGAGACTTTTGAAATACAAGCATCCTTGTACCTATCACCAAGCTGACTAAAAATCAACATCTTTACTTCTGCCTTATCAAGACATTAAAATACAGGGTGACTAAAAGCCTTATAACACTATAAACACTAATGCTGTGAAACCTATTCAGCAACTCTACCAAAATTGCAACAGAAGTGAAGCAAAATAATGCTACATCCATTTTAATCATAGTGAACGTGCCACTCTCAGCACACACCTTTATAAAACGGTGACAAGTAGCATTTTAATAGCAGATACATTCTGGTCCTGATAAATGAACAACCACAATGGAAATAGTTAAAGGGGACTCAATCTGCTCATTTCCAGCTCCAAATTTTCATTCTAGAGTAGCTCTGCATGAGTCACACTTCAAAATAGCCATTATTTATATTATACAGGATTGTGGTGCAGCCCCTCACTTTATTTACTATCTGAAACAAACCACTTTAGCTCCATTCCACCTGCCTTTAAGCCAGACTTCTTCTGATTGGCTGCCCCTCACAAACAGAATGTTTAAACTGCAGGTGTGTGTTGGTTCTGTGCTCACAGTCAAAGCTGTGTACCTTAGATGGTTGGGATATCCCTAATATGTATGATTGACATCATACAGAGCAAAGTGTAAAGCATTCTGAGGCCTGAGCTCTTGGTTCATTGGATTTAATTGCACATACGCCAACCTCATTATTTGCTATTTTAACCCTGTTTAATATGAGCTTCTGCCACTGTCAAAGCATATAGATTATGGAAAATAAGCATAGTGGGTCCCCTTTAATAATCCATGTAACACTAAATAAATATAGCATTGTTGCTGCACTCTTAGTGTGAGATAATGTTGGAGTGCAGGAGTGAGGACCCAAATGCAGGATGCAGAAGGCAGACATCAATAACAAAACCAAGCCATTTAGTAGGCTGTAAATGGAGTCCAAACAAGAAACGAAAAAACCCCACAGGAGAACACAGAGGGCATCACACAGGGACGCAACAATAGCAGACACTTTGACAATGGACAAAGGGAAGACAGGGCTACATATACACAGAGGGCTGATTAGCTAACAGGGGACAAGGCACAACTGAACACAGGTGAGAACAATCAGGAAAGCAAGGGAAAACAGAGACAGGAAGTAAAAACTAATACAGGACGTGAAAAGTAAAACAGGAAGTAGATACATACTAAACACAGAGACAAGAAGCCTCACATTAAACATGAAAGCAGAGACAAGGGAACACTGGAGGACAACAGTATAAAGAGAAAGATGAGACAGAGGGAGAAACAGAAGAAGGAAACACTAACAGAACTAAGGAATAAGAACCTCAAAATAGGAACTGAGGCTTAATACAAAGCCAACACTAGAACTGTAAGGCAATCTAAACTGGCTACCAAAACTCCACAGAAACTAAATAGGGACCAGAACTCAAATAATACAACAAGAACTAATGCTCAGAATGACTAGAATGATACTGAGATCAAAGCACAAGTCAAAAACTCAGACTAACAATAATCAAAAAGTTCAAACTCTAGATTAATAGTAAAACCCAAGCTAAAATATATTGACAAAGAATACAAACTCCAAAAATCAACACAAAACCTAGGATCACGAGTTAATTAGCAACATTATATAAAGGGCAAATGTAAAATCGCATTGTTACTCCATTCAGCATTATTCTCTTTGGTTACATAGCCAACTTATTGAACATTTCAAACATCTTCTTCATAGTTTTAAGTACAATAAACATTTTCCGTTTAATAAAGAGGTAGATTAACAATTAAGGCAAATGACTAAACATGCAGCCTTATCGTGACTGTCCATTAATCCACAAGATAACCTCTGTTTCTGGTATTAAATTAATCTTATTATCATTTTTTGATGGAAGTCTATTTTTATTTGTTATCACAAGATTTATTTTTGAAAACTTTGAACCGAAAGCTTTGGATACAATAAAAATTCAACTAGCTGTCAAAGGCGGTGTTATGAAATGCTCTTGCCCTTTTCATTTCAAAGCCTCCGCTCATGCTAAGGTCTTGTAAACCACTAAAGTTGCGGTGCAAGGAGGTGAAGAACTCACAGAAAATTGAAGCCATTAAGTTGATGTTACAGTGTGAGACCGACAAGGCTTTGGGACGGTGTTTTACATAAAAGGCGTGCCTTCAATTTCATGTCTGATGTATGGGTGTATGCGTATGCTGAACAATGGCGCAAAGAGGGACACACCAAGATTGCCAATACTGCTCTTCGATCCCATTGAAAAAAAGATCAAAATGCTCCAGTATTATGTGATTAAAATAAAATCATGATATCAACAGTAGGAGTTGCAGTTTGAAGCAGCTCTACTGTGGGTTAGAAAAGTGATTTTCAGCGATTGTTGACAACTGCTAAACTGTTATCGAAGTGTCCTAGAAAATAATTTGATTGTCTTTTCTTATTTTAGTCTGTCATTTATCTAGCCCTCACTATGTGACCTTGTAACTCCACTTCTTTTTTCGCTCAGCATTTAATGAAAGCAGCCCTCATACTGTGCTTGAACTCTGTTTGGTTCATCCTATGTGTATTAGTCTCTGCTAAGGCAGGGCGCAACAGAAAACTGTTTCTGTCAGCTCGTAGGTGTCGCCTCAGACCTTAAATCATGACACGGTGCAGCCTGTCATGTAGCCCGAGGTGGAGTTTCACTGAAAGATGGAGTCAGATTGTTTTTCTCTGTGGTTTTTCACACAAGACAGTGTCCTGACAGGATCTCTGTTCTACAACCAGCACTTTTTTACTGCCTTGAAGAGCTGTAAAACTGTGGGGACACTGGATCCTTTGAAGTTTCAAACGGCTAAATCATACAGTGCTCTTCATCCTGTGCATTGCAAAACTGATAAGACTCAGTGTCATGGCCTCATTTGTACATGCAGTAGATGGCAGTGGAAAAAACTCCTATATGTCAGCAGAAAACCAACATCTATATCCAAGTGAAAAAAAACCCCACATTCTTTGACCAAACAAGGCAGTTTTATGCAACACTGATTCCTAAGTCCCCTTGAGCAGAGGCATAAATAACAATTGGTCCTGGAAATTAATGCCATCAGCGGTTTGTGCAGCGGTGCTTACAATACCCTACCTCTCGCTGTCCTTCAGGAGTTTCCCCCCCTCTCTCCACCAGGAGATTGTGGCCCTAGGAGAGGCGTGGGGGCGACACTCTAACACCACCTCGCCCCCCCTCTGGATCACCGTGGACTTCTTCACGGGCCGCCGGGTGAAGTCAGGTGGCGAGGCTGAGGAAGAGACCCGTGTTGATGCCGTTTGTCTCGCTTTGTGGAGGTGCAACAGCTGCGCATCAGCCAAAATGTCAAGTGCATCACCAGCAATTACGGAAATTATATTTCACCACCAGACTGGCTCATTGTAGGAAATAATTATGGAAATGAAAGTACAAGGCCATGGCTCAGTGAGGTGCTCGTTTAACCTGTTTTTACTTATTTATTCGCTTTCAAATAGGAATCATTTTAGTTCCAATGACAACACAATGTACACACAGCCTATCTTTGCCTTGCCTCTTGTTCAGTGTAAATGATACAGGGCAAACACATTTGCTTACCTACAACCTTGAGCTCAGCACTGGCATAGACAGATCCATGTTCATTCTCTGCCACACACTGATACATCCCAGAGTCTGACAGACTAATCTTGGGTATGGTCAGTCTGCCAGCTTCCAAATGGATCCTCCCCTGAGCATAAAAAGGAAAAATAACATTTGAAGGAGATTTGCCAGAAAATGTCAATTCTGTTTTTTTTGTAATCATTCTGAAATTTGCAGTACTCATAATGGTGGTGTCTTACCTCTGCTTTTAGTGGCTGGCCATTCTTCAACCATCTATATGTAGGCCTAGGCTTACCAGTGGCTTTACATTCCCACTGCAGGTTAGCATCAATTGCCATATGGGCATCCTTCAGTGTCTGGACCCACTGTAGATGTTCAGCATCTACAGAAAACGAATATTTGTGGGGGGGGTCAAAAATGCATTGCAGATAAGTGTTGTTGTACTAGTATCAATACTGATATGAAAACTTTGGACATTTCAAAATCAAACCCAACAATTAAGAGTAAGAGAGAAAGAGAAATTATATTTTAGATAAGGAACTACTGTCAAAAAAGTTTTTTTTTTTTTGAGAAGACAAAATTGAGTTTGGTAACTCATTCCAACAAGGGAGCACGCAGAGAAGTCATTCATGTGATTGTATTGAAAGAGAAGGCAGATATATCAATTTTTAGGCTTTGGTCCCTCTTAGGTGAGCATTAGTGACTTGACTTCATTAGCGACTTGACTTCCAGTCTGTCGCCAGCAGCAACAGACAGGGAGTGGCAAGTAAAAGAAAAGGTAGTGTGACATGAGCTGTCTTTGGGTGATCGTAGGCTTGACATGTTGCCACAGTTTTGGACCATTTGCAGAGGTTTTACTGCGTCTGCTGACAGCTCTACCATTAGGGCATAATCGGTGAGAGATGACGCCCCTGTATAAAGAGTCAGGCAGCCCTCTCTGTCTGACAGGACCTAATCTTTCTGATGTTATATAGTGTATGGTACTGTATCTCTTCACCAACCAGCTGTAAAGGCTTTCACATTATCTACAATGTGGTCATTCAGTGGAATCATTAACATATACTATCTGGAAAACGCAGAACAGGATCAACTTTAAAAAAGCAGCTGAAGAGATTCCTAATGATTCATATTTTAGCAAAGTGAGTATACCATAAGAATAAAACAAGTGTGCTGTTTTATAATGTATTTGCACATTGGATGGTTATGGACTGAACACTGCTTAATTTGATTTTATTTGTGTCTTTTCACTTGCTGTTTAGTTTCACTGTCACTCTCTGATTATGCTTTGGCACTAAAACTGCTTGGTAAGGGTTAGGCGCTAAATAGTACTTTGGTTTTCAGAAAAGATCGTGAAGAAGTTTAAGATATGCCCCTTCACTACATTAACCCAGCACATTAGAAAAATCACTCTTATTCAGTGTGTTTAGATATAATGCCAAGGGGTCCTTCTTCACTGCTGCCTCAACCTTAACAGATGCTTAGCGTGTAACTCTGAGATGCTTAATGAAACACCAGTATTTGACACCATAGGAGTGAGAACTGGCTGTCGATGCAGGGCTTGTCCGAGCAAGTCAGACTTGTGTAATGGTCTTTTGATCACCTGCACCTTATTGTCAGCTCGTCAGGAAATAAGGGTTTAGTTTATCGCCAAGATATGCAGTATCTCTGGCTGTCAGCTGACTGGACCCTCATTGGTAACTAAACACTGAGGTGTAGCATTTAGTTATTTTGAACCACAGTTTGAACTTCAAGAAGATATAGCTCTTGTTCAGACATGCACTACTTTTAAATACTGGTGAAAAGCTCTTATGTTCCCTACAGCTATCGACTAAACTTTAAGCTTTAATCAGTTCCACTTTTGTCCTTTTCATTTCTTTTAATTTTTTTCCCTATTGAATTTGGTTTCTTAATGTTTTTATGTTTCTCCTTTTCCAGTGCATTCTCCATCTCTTTTTGAATCCATTCTGTGGAGCACCTTGAATTGCATTTATGTGAAATGTGCTGCATAAACAAACCTGCCTGGCATTACCACAGCTTTGTGTCAACAGCCATTCATGGCTTAATCTTTAGCACTACTGATGTCAAAACTAGACGCCTCAGAATCCAGGCAGCATGTGCACAAGGTCTACATAAAGCAAAGAATCCTGAATCTAGTTTAGACACTGATATCCATCTTTCCCACTTCCTTATCTACACATAGAGCAGACAGGAGCAGGTGAGACACTGACTCATCTCTCTGCTTTTGGAAGTCGATTGTGGATATTCACAGATGACAGTGCTTTCCTATGACATACAAATGACTTATCTGGAAATCTTTGAATTTGTCAGTCAGATTCTGAGAAGGTAAATCTGTCCTGACATACCAGAAATCTAATTTTCTACTTCAAACCACAGGTTTAAAAATATTTATCATGCTGGGGGGAATTTTTAATACCATGATCACAAAAAAGCAAGTACAAAAAGGAAACATTACTCCAAATTATCACGCTGATTATCCTCCCATTAGAACAAACATTAGAGAAAATAATACAGGAATAAAGGGCTGTTTTCTCATAACTAGAGGTCATACTAAAGATCTAAATCACCCTGAAAAAAAAGGAGGTTAGTAGTAGTCTCCATTAAACAAGAAGCAAAATGTTATGTCTTCCTTACTGTGGAATATAAGTTGCCCTCTGGCAACATTTCGTCCTCTGCTGTTTTCAGCTACACACTCGTACACGCCGGCATCCTCGGGGCGAAAATATGGAATTTCCAGAACCCCAGTGGAGTGGTTGATTTTAATCTTGCCGGGGAGTGGATTTCCATCAGCTCTTCGCCATGAGATGGAAGGCACAGGGCTGCAGAGGTCACACACAAAAGGTCACACGGGCCACATGCTCCTGCTCACCATGACCAGAAAGACTGCTGTCATGTTTGCTTGTAATAGAGGAGGCTACTTCACAAATATTATAGTGCACTATGCTGTTGTTTATGGCACTTACTTTCCTAAGGCAAAGCATTCCAGCTTCACTGATGATCCTTTGGAGACGTGGAGGATGTCAGGAAACCGAACCTCGATCTTTGGCTCGTATTCACCCATCACTACTGCATGAGGCATAAAAGCAAATCATACCAGTGAAAACACAAAACAAGGGCATGCAGCTTCTATAACTCACACTAGATGTAAGAGCTGTGGTGCTGATGACACAGGCACAGAGCGAGCCCATGTGTTAACACCACATACAGCAGCATTTGGCTAAGATGATGGATGAGTTTGGATTACATATCTGCCTCAGCTGAAATCTGAAGTGGTACACGTAAATGGTCCTGATGGGGATTATTATGAGTGGCAAGCTCCTTGCTGTGTGTGTGCCTGCATGCAATTGTGTCACTTAGACTACATTTCTAGTTATGTAAATATGTGCCTTCATGCAGATACACAAGGTTTCTCGCACACATAACCCTGTGCAGTTCAGGGGTTTCGGGATGGCGAAACAAAACCCTCACTTTGAAGTAAACAAAAGCAGTATTACACTTGAGACAAGTGATTTATCTCCTAGGCGTGCCCTGCCCCCGACAGATGACCACAAGGTGAACCGGTGATGCTTACCGTCCCTCCGAACCACCACAGGGGTTGGAGAGCTGAACACCGTGGAGTTGGTCATCATGTTTCTCACTGCACATGTGTAGTTCCCCGCATCTGATGCTTCAAATTTGGCTATGTACAAGTTGCCCGTCCTCTGAGAGATGAAACGACGGGCGTCCTGTTGCAGGAAGCTGCGCTGTCCATTGAAAACCCACGAATATTTGATCTCTGAAATAATGGGAACAGGTCATGAACTGCACATAGTGAGGCATAAAAGAGATACACTTTCCATTTCCATTCATTAAATGACCAGAACAGCAAGACTAGTAATATGTAAACTATATGGACAAAAGTATGGGGTCAACTGCACATTACACTTACAGGAGCTACAAGGCCATGGAAACCCATGCCACGAAGCTCCCTGCACACAGTTTTGGTGCTGATGTTAATGCCAGAGGAGGTCTGGGACTCTGTGGTCTATAATACCACTTAAAATGGATTGTGGACTATCTAGGAGGGAAGAAATTTCACAAGCTGACTTGTTGCAAAGATGACATCCTATTACAGTACCATACTGGAATTCAGTGAGCTCTTTAAAACGACTCATTCTTTCACCAATCTTTGTAAAGGCAGAATGCATGGCAAGGTGATTGATTTTATACATGTATGTCAATGGGACTGAAAACACCTGAAATCAAAGATTAATAGGTGTGGCCCAATGCTTTTGCCCATATAGCGTATCAAGAAATATAACAAATAGATTTTGAGATATTTTATTTCTCTGTTAAAGAAATATAAGATGACTTCAAAGGACATGGCTGGTGATATTCAATATTTTTCTCTCGCTCCACAAATTCCACAAAAACCAAAGATAGACTCACAGATATACTCACCCCAGTGCACCCAGCACCTGCCTATTTAAATGCCAAGTAAAATGGAAGAGAGTTCAAAGCGTCTTTAGTTAAGTCAAGTTAAGATCAGTTGAGTTTTGCTGCGTAATATCCAAATCCTGACCATCTACTACAATGTTGATGTTATGATGCACAAGCTTACGGTCGAGCACTTTTTCTTGTTTTTTGTTTGGTTTTTTTTAACAGTATATGATGTGCATTCATTCCCAAAGACAAGTCATCAAAAATATTCTATTTTTAATAAAAGACTTTTTGACTTTTAACAAGTAATAACACAACATTTAACACAAGAACCTGATTAGAACTTGGAAAATGTATTTTCTTTCATGTAAATTATGATACATAAGTAAGCCATATTTTTTTTACATTTACATTTACATTTTTTTACATTATATGATATTCCTATTCATACTATCATTAACACAGGTACTGTCATTTATTTTGAGTCAATCCCACAAGTAACAAATGTGCAGCTACTGGAAATATTCAAGTGCACATATGGCTATTTTTCTTATTTTTTACCTGAAAATTTACATTTGTATAGTATTTTTAAAGCTTTATGTCTTCAGTAGGCTTGAACTGACTTGAGACTGGATGCCACAGAGAGGTTAAGTAACATGGGATACACTGAGAGATGGGCTCAGGTTGTGTTGACATATATGGCAAATGAAATAGCCTCTCTATTTTGACTCGGATCGTTGAGTTGCTCAGCGAGGCTGCTGTCACAGGGGGCTCCAACAAAACAATGCAGGTTTGATAAAAGTTGAACCTGAACTGGGACTTTTTTTGGCAATACCGTTCCACCCTCCAGCTATCAGAAACGTAGAGTACATTTCGGATAGAGTTCTTTGTAATGTGTTGTAAAAACATTGCAAGATCATGTTTTATTGTCTCAATGGTACTTCAAAAAGCGCATTTTTTGGTTTGAATGCCCCATTTTTGTTATTTCAATATAATTCAATATCCCTGAGAAAAACAATAATTTCTGCCTTATCTATTGTGCATCTGAACTATGGCAACACATTATAGCATGAATCGTCACATGTGCTTATTAGTGTCTAAATGTATTACTTTATTACTATAATAGTCTGTATTATATTATATATTTAAAAGAAAAAAAATTTCTAATTGAGCTACACTTTTATCACACAGATGCATGTCAACATAAAGCATGGAAATGAACAATAACCACGTCAATGTACAAGAGCAAAACACACACAGAAATGCAAAAGAGAGAAAGAGAGCTTGGAAGAGGAAGAAGTGTCTGCAGGGAATGCAAAATGAACTTTGCTATTAGTGCAGCCCTCCCGTATCAGACACATGACATTCTGCAGTCAGCCCCTTTGACTGGGCAGACGGTAAAAAAAAAAAAAAAAAAAAAGTCCCACTTGCTTTCCTTCAGGGAAAGCTGTGAATTAAAATCATTACAAGGAAAGTCAGGGCAGAAACTGACAGACCTTTCATGATTAGGGACTATCAGAGAGTGGGTCTGTTGAAGAGCTGCAGTCTCACAGCAACAGAGGACTTGCAGGCACATAATCTCATGTCCTCTGACAGAGTTTAACTCTCAGAGCAGCTCCTTTTAGGCCACTTACCTATTGATTGCTCAGAAAAGCTTCAAATGTCTCCTCTTTTAATAAGGTGCATCGGTGTATTCCTCAAGTGGTGTATCAACAAGTATTAAAGAAGCTTTGACATTATCTAAAGGGGAAAGAACGACCATTTTGCACCATTTTTCAATTTTAAAACACCTCCAGCTAGCGTTTTCACATCGTACAAATCCCATCAAATGTGTGACTATGCTCCGTTTAGGAGGAAAAATAAAGAGATGGAGGATTTTAAAAGGGGAAGGGAGGGAATGCTGGAGGGCAAATTGCTAAAGTGTGGAATCCCACGTGGCAGCGGGATTCAGTTGGAAACAGAGAGCGGAGAAAGGCTGGTGTGCTGGCGTGAAATTGTGCTGGTGGGCACCGAATGGCTGCAGGAGTGTGGACCACTTTGAGGGTCTGCTAATCAGTAGCACACAGACACACGAGCCGACTCACAGCTGTGCTACGGGATAAACGCTCCCGCGGCCACAGCAGCCACCGGCAGCCACCAGCAGCCTTTATTACCCAACAGATAACCTGCCCACATCCAGAAAAAAAAAAAAAGAAATGACAGTCGGGGAAGTGGAGCACTGGAGACTTTATAGATGACAGCATGGTCACAGATCATATGGGCAAGAAAAGTGAGCTCAAGGTTAAGAAGTATGAGGCTATGAACTATAGATGAAGGCATGGGTCTGGGCAGGTAGAGCTGTGGCGGATCATAAAAAGTTCCCTGTCTGACAGATAAGGAGAAGTGAGTGGAAAACAGTATGTCAGAGTTCTGAAAGAAGAGCAGCGGAAAGAGAAGGTGGGAAGGTATAAAAACAAAGAAGACACCACTGTTACAGGGAGATAATAAGCAGCAGAGTAAGGGAACAATAAAGATTGCTGAGGCAAGCAGGAGTGTGAAACTACAGCAGACAATGCAGAAGAGTTAGGACAGTGCGCTGTACCTCCATAATGGGGTGGAGGGCCGCAGAGCAGAACCAAGGATTGACCCTCTCTCACTGACACCGTGTTCCTCGGCTTGCTGCTGAAGTTCTGCAGAACTGTTGAATACAAAATCAATCAATAAACTTTTCACGGTTTGACAGCTGTAATAACTTCTACCTTTACCTACAGGTGACATCCAGGGAGGGGCATTTTAATCCTGCAGAACATTTCCCAGGCTGATCATATTACTTACAAGTCAAACCCAGCATCTCCCTGTTCATATCACAGCATGCGCAAGAGACCAGGCAGAGGGTGCACCAAAATGCTCCTCTCCAATCGCGCTTTAGAGATTACTTTCACCTTTAATTAAATGCTGCTGTGCTGCGTGAGACAATAAGCAGTGGGGAGACATATCAATTCCAGTGTCTTAGAAATACCACCAAGTCCCAGGAGGGAGCAAGCAAATATCAGCAGTTGTCAAACCAGACATCAACTGATTAAAAGTCCAAATCAAGACATGCAGTCTTCATTCCTTCATGCAGTCCACCAGTGCTACAGACTAGTATGCAGAGGTAACACACTTACTGTAACTGCTGTCATCTGTGTAACACAATTTTTTTGGTGCATTTACTTTTGACATTTGAATTGGTTTGCCAGGGTTCAAAAGCACAGGAAAAAAATGATACTGTGCATTAATCAAGTTTTAGAAACTATATAAAAAAAAAAAATGCAAACAAGAAATGCAACTGCCAGTATTTTAGCTAAACAAGAAATGTTTCTATCACTATTTTTTATTTTTTTGTAAAATAATGCAAATGTTATTTCACCTCGACAAAACAGAGACTGTCCGTATTTGAACCTTTACCCGGTACTTATATTTTGTTTTTGTTTTGTTTTTGTTTTTTTGCCACAAGCCAAAAGTTAGTCAAACTTCTTCCAGTATTTCCCACTTCTAAGGCCCCAGTCACACAGGCCTAGAGACCGGTTAGTGACCTCATGGTAACGATCAGTCACTAGGGAAAAATGTATAGACCCTCTGCACCAATGAGAGCAACTCATCTGCGATGCATCTCTTTGCAATAGAGGACTCGACTCACCTTGATGCCAACTGGTTGTATCCTGGTTATATTCCTATATAAAAGCAAGGTTGACAAATGCCTATGTCATTTTGCAGTTAAATCACCATCCTGCAGCAACTACATCACTATTTGTGGAGGAATTGGTGTTTCAAATCTATGAGGACTCTGAATGTAAGTACTTAATGGGACTTTCTGTTTAATGCAAACTTCTCCGTATATAGACGGCAAGAGATTTGTGATTTTTGCTGATTTATCACAGTTAATCGCTGTATTACCACAAACAGATTGCATGTAATTGGCAACTTGACCCCCATTCAATCACAAACAGATAGCAGACTGACCCTTATTGCCGCTTTATTGCTGTCTTGATGCACCAAAGTCACTTTGAAGGTGGCAACTATGAGTGGTTGGAGACCAGGTCCTTATCTTCGAAGTTCAGTGCACATGATTGGAACAATTCTGGTCATGTGAGGTCTCCAACCACTGTTTTCCCTGGTGAGACTGTAGCATTAACCAATCTAAAGTATGATCCCTCCTTATCCAGTACTTACTTTTTTTGCCGTAAATCAGTGGTTGTCAAACTTCTTCTGGTTTGTTTGTCTTCTAACGTAGAAAAAAGTTCACACACCACACCCCACATTTTTTTAAAATCAGTGACTAACTATTAAAAAAAGTATTTGTGAAACAGAGGTCACAGCTATTACATCAGCAAACTCTTGTTTGTTTATTTCCCTAGAAATTTTTT
>VUQI01036345.1:3522-35822 GCA_015106735.1 Paratilapia polleni
GGTGGGGCGCGGGGGGGGGGGGGGGGGGGGGAAGGGGGGGGGGGGGGGGGGGGGGGCAAAGTGTGTGAGGATGATGTGATTGTGTGACTGTGTGTGTGCGTAATTGGGGGAGTGGAGGAAGGGGATATGTGTGTACACATTTGTGTGTGTGTGCTCTAAAAAACTCTTGGCTGCTTCTTGGGGAACCCATCCTGTGATACTGTTCCAGCAGACTGCAGCACTTCTTATTGGGTCTCTCTCTCTCTTTTTCTCTCTCTCCTTACAGACGTATAGATAATGACCAATTTTACAGTATCAGTATAGTTTTAAAGATATTTTCTAAAAAAAAAAAAAAAAAAGCTTTTTTATGAAGGCATATTTGTAGAAACATACTCGCACTAATCCCTACAGCATGAATTATTCAGCTTCTTGATGGTTTAGCAAAGATTTTGTATTAGCTCTCCCGATGCATTTGTTTCACAGTATGTAGGATGCAAAGTAGCGATGGAAAATTCCATGGCTACAATTTGCAAGCACTCAAACCACGAAACGTTCAAGATGGTGATTGTTAGTGTTTTTAGTTACCTTATAAGGTCCTGGTGAGAGGCAGAGTTGGCAAAGAGGGATCCTATACAGCGTGATTTTCCAAGATTAGCATTAAATTGGGTGTAGTTTTGGTTGATAAGCCTTAAGAGAAATACTAGATTTTACTTTTTAAATGAAAACTCAGATGCAGATGTGAACTCTGTAGTCTGAAACCTGCATCATTCCCAATTCAAGAAAACGAATATTTCTGTGTGAGAACCATATCTTCTCTGCAAGTTGAGGCAAAGCACAACCAGAACTTGAGGTTTTGCTTCAGAAGCCAGAACCTTTTGTAAATCAGAAAGGCTTAATGTCTAACAGCAAACTCCTAATGGAAGCAACTTTGTCTCAATATGTACAGGAGCTCACTTCATGTGCCTCACTGTCACATTGTTTTGAAGTAAACATGAAAGACGTTTAGCATTAGTGGTTATCATTCTACTGTCCCATCCACAATGTTTAAATAGCAGGTGATATCTAAAAAACACACTGCAATGATGAGTTGATAGACATTCCTGAAGAATCTAATACCAAATGGTTCTTAGTTTAATGCAACTAGCAAACCAAGAAGGGGAAATGCTGAGACCAGTCCTCCTGTTAGAATGAAATCATTTCTGCCTTCCTTAAAAACACGAAGGGGGCATTGATGATTGATACAAATCAAACATTCTCTTATACAGCAGGCAAGATGGTCAGGTCTAATAGACAACTGTTTACTTCACTGCACATGTTTATAGACCTGTTAAAGCGGTTGTATAAGACATGAGGTATCATTATCATCAGTAGGCGTACTGTTCTCCGAGGTGAGGGGAAATGAATCATACTCTAACTTCACTTGTTTAAACAGCTGATTGATGGTGTGAGTCACTGACAATGGCAGGGTCAGTGCTTCATCTCCCACTGGGGTTACTCAAGGTACTGTAAAGTGCTTCAGATACATTTGTTCAACAGGGAGATGGCAACACACCACTCCTGTCACTGTAAGGCCCACAACTTCAGCTACAAGCTTAAATTGTGCCTGTATAAGCAAATGACTTAAATGGCTCTGACTCATCTGAGCGTGAGTCAAGTCTGAACATTAGTAAAAATCAAAACCTTAACTGCAAACTAGAGTTGGTACGGAAAAAAAGTTAAATATTGATTCTGGTTTTAACAGCAAACAGTGACAGTAGTCAGGTATAAACAAGTTATTAATGAAAGAATACTTTTATCTTTAAAAATGTAAAACATGACATGTGCATGTGCTATCAAATGTGTTTTCAAGACAGAAAACAATACATCTGGGATAAAAAAAAATATTGTTATCCAGTGCTTACGATAAAATAGAAAGCTATGCAGTGAAAACCAACATCACATGACATGGAAATATGCAATATAGTGGCAATGACAAAAACTCATTCTCAATTCTTGAAGAAGACTATAGAAGAGTGCTAATGATGAAAACACAACAATAAATGGAGAACTGGCTCATAACTGGTGGTTTGCTAAGAGTATTTTTGGAGTGGCCAGAGATCAGAATGAGTCCTTGGACTTAGAGCCATGTAGAAATAGCAAACTAATTTGAAGCTGACTTTACCCAAAGAGCTGATGCTGGAAGATGTTGCTCTGTCTGTTAATGTAAGAAAATGTATTTGTCTTTTTGTGACGTAGACTCACTAGGCTGCACTGACAGTGACTAATGAATGAAGAAGTGACACATAACCTCTTAGGAAGGGAGGGTGGGGTGGATGGCTGGGTATCAGACACTGGAGATCCTACTTCTTACCAATTTTAATCATTTGTTTGTTTTTAACTACAAATTTTCCTCAGCCCATATGAAATAGTATTAACTACCTAAACCTTAAGCAAACGTTAGCATATCAGGTTGTAAAGACATTTCCAATGAGAACACATGATAAGAAAACAGACACATGCATCAAAAGTAAATCACCCATGTTGGTGTTAGTTTGAAGGAGTGGCTAAAATTAGAATTAAGGACAAACTAGCTCATATTTTCTAACGACAAAGGTGACATAGAGGTGGGACAAAAAGTATAAACTCCAGATAGCTGCATTTTTTTTAAAAAGTTTACAGACATATAACCTTGACATAGAGCATTACCACAAAGTTATACACATTAACACAGTTGTGCTTGTGATAGTTGTGCTGCTAACAATAGCGCAACCATCACAGCAGTGACAAATTTGGACACTACTTCACTATCAAACTAACTCAATTTCAGTGCACGTGGACATAAAGGAAATCAGCTCACACACACCTTTTTTCCTATTCCAGCTAAGCGCTTAAATATTAAACCATCAAGGTCTTAAGCTGCAGCATGGCATTGTACTGTAATCTTGCTTTACCAGATTCAGTTACCAAATGATTAGATATGGCATGTCTAATCTAAAGGAAGTAAGCCAAAATAAAAGCCCCATCATATCAAAAACGCCACTAGCAGAATAAATGCTCAGCGGAAGTAATACAGTATGGACCTTCATAAAAGTCAATCACAGTCCTTCAGGCCTCCTTCAGGCTGACTTTTTGATTTCTCTCTAACAGCTGGGATTTTGTCCTCTCTTCTAAATTAATCCTACAAATGTGCATAAGGGACCGCTTCCATACAGTGTCTCCTCAAAGACTCGCGTAATGTTGTAGGACATAAGAAGTACATAAGAAAGCTTAGTAGAAAAGGTCACATCCGCCATATCTTCTCTTTCCTACACATCTAGTCAAGCTTTGCAAGAAGTGGATGAGCTTATGGGACTGTTTGTGACAACTATCAGACTTACCCCCTAATCTACAGTAATTCTGTGACTGGAAATGTGTGAGGTGAGGGGGTTCCCAGAGCATTTTAATGATCTGGCAAGTTTAAAATCTGACTTAACTAAAACTAGCAACAAATCACTAGATTTTAACTCTTCAACAGCGATACATTTACAGTGTTTGAATCATGCAAGGTCAGTTCTTCTTCAGGCCAGTCAGAGCTCAGTGTGACCTCAAACCTAAATTATACGATATTCACGCTCAAGGTGAATGACATCTTGTGTCTATCTGGATGTGGAGGGATTCTTTTTAGGCTTTTGTGAACGCTGTTCTGCACAGACATGTAGGATGTGTCACACTTAACACTGCCTGCCTGCCAGCCCTGGTGCATGCGTGTGACGTACAGTGTGTGTGTGTGTGTGTGTGTGTGTGTGTGTGTTTACCTGCCGCATAAGCTAATTATCTTTATCAGTCCAGAAGTCATTCTACAGTCTGTTGGATGAGGGTTTGTTTCCCAAAGCTTTCTCTTTTCAAATACCGCTTTGAGAAATGAGAGACTTCTTGTGGCTTCCTCAGCTAAATTCTTAGAAAAGTCTTAAAGAATTGGGATGCTATTTATATGTTGTTTTCCTCCTTCACCCCTCTCTCCCTCCATGTCCTCTCTGTCCTCTATTTCTTCCTTTCTTCTGTCCATTCCTTCCTGATTTAACCTCTTTCAGAATTCAATTCATTTCCTCCTTTTCACCCTGTTCTTCTTCTCCATAATCCTTTTGACCAGTTCTTATGTGTCATAGCATTCACAGTTCAACCCCTTCCTTTCCTTCTTTATTCCATTTTACAAGAGATTCTGGAGTTCTTTCATGCAATAGATGCTTCTGACCTTCTAGCCCTTCTCACTTCTTCTTCTTCTTCTTTCTTTTCCTTCTCTTCCTCTTCATGTTGTCTTTCATTCTTTACATCTTTAAATATCCGTCTCTTTCCCTGCCAGTTGGCACGAGGCTCTCACTGCTGACAGAGGGACATATTGCCTTCTCAACAGAAAACAACCCTCCAACCCACCCCCAGCATTAGCTAACTAACCTGGGAACGCCATCTGTGGAGCCCTGCCCGGCACCATGGGACACGTGTTTTTCGTGGGGCTCAGCAGTTGCTTTGCCTTGCTCCATACTGACCTATGGCTGCTGCAGAGTCTTTTATCTGTTTCTTGTTTTATTTCTTTGCCAGTTCCTAATTTTAGGGGCCAAGATTTCAGTCCTCTCAGGGTTTTCTGAAAGCTAGAAGTTTCCTAGAAGTCACAGGAAATGATGCAAACTTTGAATGTCATATTGGTGAAAGAATGCTACGATTTTAGTGAGTACTACGTAACAGTGAGCCACCAAAAGATTATTATAAAACAACTACTAATTGAATTCACCTATTTAATTATTTATCTAATATTATAAACATTATCTGACCATATCATGATCTGCTTGATTGCTTTAAAGCTTTCTCTGCACTACACACTATGTTAAAGTCTAGTGTAAATTTCTGTTTCTAACATTTTTGGTTTGGTTGGTCTTATTCTGTTTTGCACTTTAGTAATTTCAATTCTGTTTTCCACCAGTATTTGGCCACATCAGAGCTCAATCAGCTAATGAATCTTCCATTATATAGGCACCCATTTCCTTTTTATTCCCATTGTTACCACTGCATGACCACAGTGGGCATTTAGGTCCCACCCACACCAAGAGGAAAACAATTTCCTCACAAACACCTGAGAAATGACGAAGAGCTTGTGTGCAATGTGATGCACTTCCAACAGATTAAGGAACCCAGAACTAAGCTTTTATAAACGTCTGAACTGAAACACTGAGCATTCCTGGGGAAAAATACTAATAGTGGCAATAAGACATGAGGTGCTATCAACAGGAAGAATGGGCAAACTGTGGGATCCCAACACTCAGGATGACTATGTTTGCAAGCATTTTGTCACTGATAGATGAAACATCTAAATGGCAATTTTAGGCCACTATATTTCTATAAATTAAGCTGAATCATTTTGACAATGTTCAACTTATGTGAAAGTGCCTTAACTAAGGATAGTAGCTTGTTAACACTGCGAATATTAGCTTTCAAACAGCTAACTAGACATAGGATGTTACAATACTTTCATACAGTGAAATTTAACATTTTTAGCTGGTTAAAGGCATTGTGTTCAGGGCTCAGGTGTATAGTTTGGGGCCGACTGTTTTCCTCTTCAGTGGGTGAGGTTTCTATAGTAAATCATTCGAGCCATTTTCAGATCTGTTCTTTAGTTTCTGTTTTCCTCGTGCATTTTTGTTTCTTCACTCTTCTAGGATCCTTTCCTGACTAATGTAAAGTATATGGACAAACATACTGGGCCACCTACATATTACACCTATAGGAGCTGCTCAGCCATGGAAACCCATGCCATGAAGCTCCCAGTGCACAGTTTATGTGCCGATGTTAATGCCAGTGGAGGTTTGGAACTCTGCAGTTATTGAGTCAGCAGAGCGTTGGCAACTTTTGCGCACTATACTCCTCAGCACTCAGCAACCCCACAGTAACTTTATGTGGTCTGCCACTTTGTGGCTGACTTGCTAAACGTGTCCACTTTGCCACTTTTTGATTGTGGAATATCCAGAAGGGAAGAAATTTCACAAACTGACTTGTTGCAATGGTGGCATCCTATTACAGTGCCACATCGAATTCAGTGAGCTCATCAGAATGACCTGAGCTTTCTCAAATGTTTAGAAAAGCAATCTGCATGGCTAGGTGCTTGATTTTATACAACTGTGGCAATGGGATTGAAAACACCTGAATTCAAGGATTAAGAGGTGTGTCCCAGTACTTTTGTCCATATAGTGTATCTGTTGTCCATATAGTGTACTCTGCCTCTAGTGTCCTGCATTTGGGTCTTCTCCTTATTGATTTGTTAGATTTTGGCTAACACTAAATCCCTTTTAATTTATTTGCCTTTTGCCCAAAATGTAAACTCATTAATTATCAAAACAATCAACTTTCCAGAAATACCACTGAAGACAACCCTTTGGTGTGTTTAGAGGTAAAGCTACAGCCACGATTTGGAGCTGTTTGTTCTAATGTCCCTAACAAATTACACCTGCATTGTCCTTCACCTGATTTGACGCCATTTGACCACCATTTTAGCATAGGTTGCTATCAAAATGAATGTTTAAATCCCCTGAACATTTGTTCTCAAATTTAAAATAATTGTCTTCGCAGTAAATCCATTTTCTTTATAGCCCACATTCAGCCCTAATTGTCCCCAAATTTTCATGCTTTTATCAAATTTAACTCAGTCCAGCTTGTCTGTGCTTCACACAGGACTACAGTCGTAACTATTCATTTAGTAAGAAGCACAATTACCAACACAAATGCAACATCGTAATCACCATTAAAGAGGGTTTGTAGTAGATAAAAACCATCTCTTAGACTGTACTGCACAATGGCCTCCTTATTAAGTAAATGGCCTATTTCAAGAAATTAATTCAAATTTTCAAAGCTCCTGATTGAGGGGAACTTATTATCACTCATACAGTGACAACCTTGTTTTAATGCCTTAATTAGTAAGGCATACTAATTCATTAAGTTGGACTTTGTTGAGGATAATTCTGAGCCTCCAATAAAACTGGAATTAGTAATATGTTCAAATGAAAATGGCTCCAGTGTTCCTTAGGATACTGGATAGCAATATTCTATTCCTTAGACTATTGGAGCCACACAGTAAAACACTGTTAGGATGCAGATGTACAACAAAATGAAGGGCAGCACAAATAATGAAGTCAGCATTTTCCATGTTTAAATGTCGTTGAACAGGTAAAATCAGCACTGCTCTAACTAAGTTACAGTACTCTATAGTTTAACCTTAATGAAAGCTTGGCTTCTGGAGAAGAGGAAATAGTGGAAATATTTATGTATATAATGATTTGGATTGGAAACTGTCTTGGAGACTTATGTAGTACTATTTTACAATTTAAGGAAAAAATATTGACTTTAGGTAGCAGACAGCAAAGTAGCAGCAGTAACAACACCATGACACTGTCTTCATTTCTTCTTGGTGAGTCAGTGTTCAGTCAGTATTGAGGTCCTTGTCAAGTGAAGGTAAACACAAGTGTTTGAACAAACAATGGCTTCAACAGAAATTGAGTCAGCAATAGGGGGCATGTTGAAAGTGTAAAAATTTCACTTTAGTATATAAAATAGTGCTCTAACACCATTAAAAGCAAATGACACTGGAAAAAAATGAAAGTTGTCTGGGTCTGTTATAGGAACAGAGAGAGAAAATGAGAGTGAAAACAGGCAGTGTACTTTGCAACAGGAGAGGAGAATCAGTTTGGTTTGGAGAGTAATATAGTGAGGTTTTGAGGAGCTGCTCCTGCAGCAGAATGCTCTTCACTGCTGGAATCTCCAGAAAATGTCCCATTCAGTGCTCCATTCACATTTCTACACCAATATATGGCTGAAAGAACAAAAACATGGTTCAGCAATTATAATTATAGGCTGAGTTTGAAGTGTCCTAGTTAATTCTTTATTTTGAGAATTCAAAAACATTTTTCAACAATTTCCGAGCTTTCCTATTAGAAAAACTTTGAAATCTGGCAGTAATTTTGATATAAAATTAGTAGATAATTATGTTGTTTAAGTGTAAAACAGCCTCAAAATCAGTTTAAATGATTAACATGCATTATTCTTTAAGGAAACTTTAGAGAAACAAATATTGTGTTATTATTATTATTATTATTATTATTATTATTAATAATAATAATAATAATAATAATAATACAATAATACTGTTATTGGGAGGAGACACAAATCCCTTTGGGGTTGCGTCAGAAAGGGTGTAAAAATTTTCCAAATTAAACATGCTGAGCTACCCGCTGTGGTGACCCCTTGTGAATAAGGGAGCAGCTGAAAGTACCTTATTCTTCTCCTTTTACTATTATTATTATTATTATTATTATTATAAACATGACATACCTCACACACACTTTAGAAAAGGCAAGTGTTTATTGCTGCCAACCAAATGGTAAGGAATGCAAATTACTATAAGCAATATAACTTTTCTTTAATGCATCGTTGTCATTTGCATTTAAGAAATAACATAAACCAAAAGTATTTAAATGGAAACATTGCTGATGTCTGTTTGCATTGAAATACATTTTTGTATAATGGCTAATCTCACCTTAAAAATGTCTTCTACAGTTTTTTCTCCTTTCTTTTACACTTTTTGTCCCATCCTTCTCTTATCACTTCATTAATTTATTTAACCTTTACCCTCTTCCATTTTCTCTCTCCATTAAACTTTTCTTTTTCTTGTTTTATTCACATCTCTCCTTCCTTCCTTTATAACTTTCCACCTTTTTAGAAGTTCCCTTCTTATTACACTCTCTTTTAATTGCTGCCTTTCTTCAACTCACCTCCTATTTTCCTCTCATTCCTTTCTTAACCCATCCATTTTCCATTTGTCTTCCTTCTTTCTCTCCCTCCACCTTTTATCCTCTGCCCTCACCTTTATTGTGTTCCCTTATCTTCATCTCCCACTTTTTTCCACCCAATTTTCTCTTCCCACTTTCCCTTGGGTCCTTCTTTCTCACGTCATTACCTCAGGCCATTTGTTTCTTAGCACCGTGTCTCTATTCATCTGTAATTCATTACATCGCCTCTGCTCCTGGATTGTCCCTGTACACACATAGTTAGCAGCATGGTGCAACCTGGGAATTGTGGTTGTATTCTCAAGGCTTAAACTACAAAGAGAAGCTCATCCCATCCCATTTGTTGTCTGCTATCTCAGCGAACACAGGCCTGGTACAGTGTGTGTGTGTGTGTGTGTGTGTGTGTGTGTGTGGGTATGACTAAAACTCTCCGAAACATTTATGCACTGACCCAGCAGTTCTTGTCCTCCAAACCCACATTTATTCAGGCCTCTGTCTCTCTAGTTTTTTAAAGCTACAGTTGAAAAGAAAAAAGTCATTTTCAGACCAATAAGCATGAAAGAAACTATCAGAATCAATACTTTATTAATCCCAGGAGGGAAATTTCTTTGTACAGACACTCAATTAAAATATAAATATGAAAAACAGAAAAATGTAAACCATATATGTAAAAATAGGTAATAAGGCTAAATAAGGCTCTCCATTCAAGGTGCAATATGCTGAAATGAATACTCCAAAGTGAAACAATACTATGTACAACTATGCAAGATATTAACTACTTTTCCAATGTGTAGAAAAGAAGTAATTAATTTTCATTTTCAAAAATGAAAAAAACAAACAAACAAACAATCAAATGTACAAGTGGCAGTCTCAGGAGCTGAAAAAAGAAGCTGTGGTGCCAAAATTGCAGTTCCATAAGTGACCACTAGAGGCTGACTGCAAAAGGGGTCAGTCCTCCTGAAGTCCTATGTTAAAATGTTATAGTCTGGTACAGCCTTTTAATTTCCCCCTTTATAACAACAGTACGGGGGATAAATATTCAAAACTCACCCCTTTAAATTTTATTAGGGCTTAAAATTTGCATTAATTTGGGTGTGGCCACTTAGTACAAGGTGGATGCTGACACAGTGGGTTGCCCCACACACTATATAAACAGGGGGCACTTCCTGTAGATGGAATAAGAAGTCAGACTGTATGTAAAAATAAGGAAAAAAAAACTTCTCACTTGATTTATGACCTCAGTAAACATTTCCTGATGAGTTTATAGTCTCAATCTCTAGTTTACATTTTTTTTTAAAACATGTTGTTCATATTGTAAATAAAGGTCCCCATTAGGGTCAGAAAGGAGAATAAAGCACAGTATTCTTTAGGATGTGATTGACAAGGTGCTATCATATGAGCGTGCACTCTCAGTTTCTCAGTCAGATCCACCCACTGCTCACTGCATTTAGTTTGAAAACACCAAGATGGGGATGTCCAAAACACTCGTGTTACTGTGGATAGGTCCACCTTTTAGATAAAATCTGTGAGCTGTAACCACTACCTGTCTAAGCTTCACTCCTGCTAATCTGAGTCACTGAACTGGACCTCTCGGCAGTGATTGTAGTACTGAAGTCCTTAACAAATGCAAATACCATGACTCACTATGTGGTTAATTGTAGCCTACTAAGAGCTGATCCAAGAAGTTTGTGGTTTAGTTTTGGTGAAGTAAATTCTTGCATTTTAAAAGTCTGTTAGTTAGCGCTAATTAGCAGGTATCTGTGTCCATGTGATGCACCCATAAATCTGTGAATGCAGCTTGCTAACCAAACTTGCTAGTGTTACCTAATAACTTTCCACCCTCTCATCCAAATGTGGTGATGTCTGACTCTAAAAACCAAACTGGCGAAGACCATAGAGCTAAACTTGAGGATTCCAACTACAAACCAGTAGGTGATGTAACAGTGACTACTTTAATCTTTTACCAAAAACTTCTATTAATAACACTTAAATCAATATTGGCCTGGCATTCATTAATTCCTCCAAATGAAGAAACACAGTTTTATTGTGAAACAGTCAAACACCTAAAGAAGACGAAAAATAAAAACATTACAACTTTTCTGTGTACTACTGTTTTTGCCAGATATGTCATTCTTATACTGTGAACATTTCAGACACTTACAGTAGTTATAACAACAACTGTCTTCATCTGTATTGTGTAGCCTCAAGTCTGAAAGTCAATGCACTATGTGTGTTTTAGTGCACAGAATGTTAAAAAAGCCTGAATGGAGCCCACAAAGTGAAACAGCTTATTGAGTCCTGCACTGTGTCTCTTCTGATCTACGTGGTGGATGGATTTGTGTGTTTTGAGTTAGCAGCGCTGAGCGCCTGACTGCCTCTCGCGTTGAGCTTGACATTTGCAGCGCTAAGACTGATGCTTATTTACATGAGCACAAATCACCTTTGTCTTATTCAGAGGACGTGACTTTGTGAGGCAGTGACGTCTCTGAAAGTGTCAGACGTCTTTCAGTGACGTCTTTTTTGACTGTGCAGACAGGAAAAACTCACTGCACTGACTTTGCTTTTTTCCTTTCTTCATTTTTACAACAGGGCAAGGTATAACTCTCTGACTGTATGCGTGGCTGCAGTTTTTGTATATTTTAGAGAGGTGAACTGAGTCCTGCTTTAAAATTATGTGTTGTCTGAAAAACTAATACAGGTTTTACTGGCTACCCTTCATGCAACTTTTTAGCTTAGGTGTTTGAGATTTTGTTTGGTCCTTGGCTGAGGTCTTACCAGAAAGCTAAATTAAGTTTTTATTAAAGTTAGGGATTGAAACTCCCCTGAATTTCTACTTCTGTGCACATGTTTTCAAATGCTTCTCTTCATGTGTTCTGTTTGTCTGCATGCTCATACACATGTACACTCACACGTACACCACCGCACACATGCATGCCTGCCATCATCTTTGCAGGGGGCTTCTGATTATGGATGTTTTACCATATCAAATATTTGTAAAGGATGAGTCACGTTTGAGTGACTGAATCTTCTCTGACACTGCTGAATCTGCTCTGCACTGTCTTACTTGAGTGATGATGTCACGCCTCTTGCTTCTTATCTCTTCGGTCCTGATCTTGTCTCCTGACTTAATTTTGTTCTCAGCTGCTCTCTTATCGGCTTCTCTCTTTTCAGCCTCCCTCCGTAAACACCATCATAAGAATCGGTACACCTCCTTTAGCATCCTGTTTTGAATGCCATTTATTAAGAGTAATACACCGTTCAGTGTAACCATAAATATCCTCTTCAAACAAGGCAACGTAAAAAAAATGTGTATGCTTTTTATAAGAAATGTAAATTGGTGTGAAAATGGAGACAGTTTCTTTTAGACAACAGGAGGTTTAGCTTTTTTCACATTTAAGATTGACCTGCAGCACTGGAGCTGCTGGAGTTTCTCCTGACTCCTCTCACACTGAGTTCAGTTCAGCAGGTTGACCTGTGTTCTCTGTGTGATGGTAAAATCTAAAATTAACTGCAGAACTTTTTCATGGTTATCTTCTTTTATGCCCTATAGCAGTTTTAAAAGATTGTTCCAACACAAACTACGGCAAATATTCCAGTCAAAACTTTCTGAAGTAAAAGCCTTCATTTCTGTGTAACACTGTTATGTGTTTCTTCAGAGCAATAAAGCCACTGATTTAAAGTTGAAGCACTTACTGAAAGTCAGGTTTTAGACTGGTAATTTTAAATGTCTGTCAGTTATGCTACAGTTCATTTTTCTGAAAGCGTTTAAGTTTAGTTGCTTGAAATGTAAATGCAGTCCAATGCAATTTGAATGCAATGACCTGATGTTTAAAAGTAAATAATTTATATTAAAATTAAAATGTGTTTTGCTTATTACTATAAAACAGTTCTAAAGTATTTAGGTGGGGAACGTTTTAGAAGTCAGAATGGTTCCACTGGCATTGTAGAGTATCGTAGTACACACAATAGTGTTGTTTTCTCGCCTGTAAGGGGTCCGCACCTGATCCTCTTTAAAATAGTGTCTGAACATGTTTAGAGAAAAGTCCAAAATTGAAACTGAAGTTAGAGGATGATTAAAAAACTTTGTGGAGACTGGAGGTCATAGTGTAAGAAAAAAATTCTTGTGTAATTTCACTCTTATTATTTTTGGAAGAGCATCACACAGAAGCAGCTGTAAAATGTGTCTTAAGATTTAATGGAAAGTACTGACAGAGATGATAAAGTCCCATTAGACTTAAAAAAGATAAATGACAGAATATGAGTATTTTATGTTTCCAAAAGGGTCTCAGCTTTTCTCATATATATATTTTTTTTTTTGTTTGCATAGCATACTGTATATAAGACAAGTCAAGCATACATAACATTTAAAAAAAGTGAGGGATCTATTTGAAGAATTTATTTGAAGTAGGTCCCTGTATTAGGTCAGGTCTGAAAGGATAAGGCTTGGTGGAGGGCGCAGTGACCTGACCATCTTCTGTTTGGTGTCTTCTGTATTCCTCAGTGGAGCCATCAAACTAGACGTCTGCTTGGTGTCTAGTTTGAGGAAGTGCAGAACCTGACTGTGTTCCCTTATCTGAAGGGGATGGTAGACATAGAAGTGGGTATACTGAAAACGTTCTGTGGAAGGATAAACATCAGAAGTGGATGATCATACCTGCTGTAACAGGTGTGCACATCTCTCTCTTCTCCTTGATATCAAGTATTTCCGTAACAAATGTCTCCTGAAAGATTCGCTCATCTCCTGAAATTATCTCCTGGAAGATTGCATCTCATGGAAAAATTTCTCTGCATAAGGAAAAACTGGTTTTACAATATTTCCATAACACAAAGAAAAGGAGAAGAAAAAATAGGTGTGCGATTCTGATTTGACGATAACTTTAATATTTATCTTATCATAGTTCAGCACCCTTTATTTGTGTGTTGCAACTCAGCTTCAATAGCTCAAACTGTCCTTGCATGTGTATCTTCTGTCAGAGCTTACAACAGAGCTGCATACAACTTTGTTTTTCATGAATAAAGTCCAGGGCAATTATTGAACTACATTAACACGATTCAGCCTCAGCTGTAATTAATGGTTTGCACTGTGCACTGCTGCAGGTGAACTGAACTGCAGGTGGCCTGCCAGTTAGTATAATTGTATGCATGCTTATAGCAGAGACAAGCAAGCTATTTCTCTAATTTATGCCCATGTAAAAGTAACTCACATAAAAACAAATGGCAGAAAATAATGTACAAAAATGATGGTCTTGGCGAAAAGGTTTTAGATTTAAAGGGGCCAAGGCTTCGAGCATGAAGCTTCACGCCTGCTGCCTCAGTCCACAGTATGCTGAATGTGACCTCCATTTTGACAGAATGTATGAAGCACTGTGTGTGTTTGTGTACATGAGAGGAGGATGTTTCTCAGCTTGTCAACAGCTGAAGTGATACATGGCAGAGGCAGCGTTTCTGCCACCTAGTGAGTGTCAAACTGCACTGCATGTTACTTGCAAACCTGACACAGTGGATTCCAGAAGGAGCTCATCAGACGGTCACAGTGTGATCTTCGCCAAAATTATTTTGATCGTTGTTTACTGATACTAAAAGAATCCAAAAGGTTTTAAAAACATTTTGTGACCAGACCACAGTTCATTCATAATTTTGCCCTTTTAGTGAAAATTCTGTTTAATTAACATTACAGCTGACCATTTACCAAAGCATACCAAAATGTGCAGTTTTACATTTTTAAAGCTTTTGTGCACCTTTCAGGAAAGTAACTGTTTTCTTTTATTTGTCAAAGGTAAGTTTTTTTTTAAGTTTAAGTTAACTCCCTTGTGTCAGTCTGTCATTTTCTTTCCTTCTTTTCTTTTTTTTCTGATATCAAAAGATTTCAGAGCATAATTTATTGCTTCATGGCCTTCTTCTTCTTAGCTTTCTTTCTTTCTTTTTCAATTTTCGCTTTTATCTTCCCAAAATTTGCTGTTATTGAATATTACCACCTCCATATTCTTACTGCAAAATCAGTTCACAAAGGTTTGCCAATCTGTTGAGATAAAAAAAATCTTGATACTTCAGGACAGGTACAGCACCCTGCTTTGTTATGCGCTGCTATTTTGGCTTCAACAACATGTCTTCTTTCAGACTAGTGGAAAGAAAATATCCAAAATGCACATGTAGGTGTTTCTTTTACTGCATTTAGTCCATTGGACATTTATGATTATGAGTGCATATTCATGTTATTCAGAGCCTGATTTATTAAACATTTTATCCCTGAAATCACAGATTTTTTTCTGGCTGTTGACAGTATTTTCTAATGTATGAAGTGATTTAAAAATATATATATTTTTAAATCTCTTATGTAAAAACCTGTGACTTTAATATATCAGCAAAATGAACTTTGAACATTGGGTAAAGACATGTTCAAACCTGAGAGTTCGCTTCAGGTAAATTATGTAGATTATCACAGGTTTACATACAGAATGTCTCATTTGTATATTTAAACATACAGCTTAACAAAACTAAAACTATTTGTTGCTGAATTGCTTCTTGATGTAAGTAATTAACCTGAAAAGTTCCATGCTGATATCTAGTAGCTACAGCTTTTTACCCTGCTCTGCTCCAGTGTCTCTCCTTAAATTGTATAGTGCTGAGAACCAGTTTGTTGTGCTGAAATTGGACAACTTTAAAATTAATACTGCTATTCAACAAGAAAATGGTTCATTTATTCCAAGGTTGTTCATGCATGCATACATATTTAACAGCTGAAGTTAATGAAAGTCAAGAAAGATTAAAATCGTCGCCCACGCTTGTATGCATACCTCCCTGCACTCCTGCACTGCGTGTGCATATTTTAGTATGCAAAAATCAATGAGCATAATCAATTTGTCTGTCATCTTGTCACCTCTTCTTTTCTGTGTTTTTTTATACTACCACCACATAAATCTTTAGATAAACAAACTATGATCTCTTCTATTCCTCATTTTTCTTGCCTCTTTGATTAATTCATTTAATCCAACAAATTAATTCACTGTTTTCTCCTCCTTATCTGCTTGCGTGCTGATCCCTGCTGTTCTTATCACAAGCAACACTGATTATTTCTGTTTTCTCCTCAGATGAGTTCATTCAGTACGAGGGCTCTGACGCTGCTCTCGTCTGTTTTCGGGGCCTGTGGTCTGCTGTTGGTGGGTGTCGCTGTGTCGACAGACTACTGGCTGCTGATGGAGGAGGGAATCGTCCTACAGCAGAACCAGACCACTGAGGTCAAGATGGCGCTGCACTCCGGCCTGTGGAGGGTCTGCTTTGTGGCAGGTTAGTAATAGTTCCAGGATAAAATTTATTAAATTTACATAAGGTCAGTTTAGTTGTTTAAGTCATTCATTGTGCTTTTCTGTGTTGCATAATTAAGTTTTCCATTTCCATCCTATATAGTCCCTTTCATCCTATATAGTTCCTCTTAGCCAAGATTATTCTTCTTCATAACCTGAAAAAAAAAACAACCACCACACACACTAAACAATTTCCACACTTGAAATGATTTTTCAAGTGTAACACTGCCCCTTTTCTATAATCCCGCTGGTCCTCTTTCACACTATTTTAGTCTATGATCCACAGTCACAAGCCTTTTTTTCAAAGTGTTGCAACACTGTAAGGACAAAATCATGGTGCCTGGTTCATATTATAGACAAAACAGAAAAATTTACGGTGGAAATTTGTCTGCAAATAGTGCAACCCAAAAGGGAGAACCTCATCTTTGCTCTTCAGGCTAAGGCTAGCAGCTGCTGCAGTTAAAGTTCACTTCATCCGAGAGCTCACTGAACTCACTCTGTTAATCCACTCGGGTTTGGCAAAAAATCAGTCTTTAATGCTCTCTGCTGAGTAACTGCAAACCCAGTTGAAAGCATGAAATGACGATATTCATTATATGTTGAACAATACACTTTAACAATAAATCAACTTACTGTCCAGTTAGTATGCAATTAAAGAATAATCACTACATTAACATAACAAAAACTTAACAAACCTTGCTACATTTGTTAAAATAATATTTTTTAAATAGAGTATTTGCCAGGATTCATTTGTTTATATCTGATTATTAGTATAGCTTTTTAAAAGGTCATTGCAGATCAACACTAACACTAAGGCATAAAGATCAAGGTTTAACTACTTGTTTTGCAAGTTGGTGCAAATACATTTTGCGTTGTCACTTTTTGTTGTGGTCCAGGCTGAAACAGTGCACATCAGCTGCTAATGATAAGAGCAGAATATATGCATGTGGTAATCTCCATGTGCAAGAATGAATTGTGTCCTGACTGCCTGCAGAAGGGAACACAACCTGAGTTACAGGACTTATATCCCTTTTCCACAGACATTGCTGGTACCCAATCTGGAACATCAGAAAAAGAGGGCGGAAGTATAAATGTCTATATGTATGTTGACTCAGCAGGGATAAAAGTTGAGAATCATTTTATGCCTGAGAACTGAACTGCATTATATTACAGACATTTGAATTTATACAGAAAATGTGCATAAAAGAATCATCAAAATGCAGGAAATGATGTGTCTGATGGACTCTGAGATTCTCCTCTTAATGTGCTCCCCCCAGTGCTCAAATGAAACCTATGCCTATCCTGATGGCAATGCCAGCTTTTTGGCACCACAAAACCGATGGGTCCAAAGTTGAAGCCACTGGCATCAGTGGCTATGGGTGGAGTTTCACTATTCTCCACTGATGATTGCTAGATGCAGCCCACAGATTTTGCAGAAATTACCCCAACATAATGCTGTATAATGCTCAGCTCTTGAACCTGTCAAAATGTGGACTGGTTCTTAAAAAGGCAACAGGGTAGAACAGGCTTCACACCTGCACCTGCACCCAAATCAGCATCTCATTGCTGGAACAGAGGCATTTGAGACATTTTGACCATCTTGATCCTTGGCTCCTCAAACTGATCAACCAGTGTGAACATGCCCTCAGCTGCATGAGACACCACAAGCATTTAACTGTACAATCTTTGAATTGTGAACTTATGGGCATTAAATTCCCATTACAACTCTAAAACAAGATCCAACCATGAGATGGAATGTTGGATGATTTGTAGCTAAAGATTAGGTCTAAATGTCACTTTTTAAAATATATAGAATATATATTAAGAGTGAGCGAAGAAGTCAGCTGTGGTTGAATTTTGCTTTGTTAGATAATTGTTTTCAAGCCGAAAGATTAAAAAAAAAAAAGGTGTTTTCACTTCTGCACACAAACAAACACCAGCAGGGAGGACACTGCAGACACAAATAGCTGTCCTTATTGCAGTAGCTGTCTCTGTGTTTCGGGTCATGATGGTGTTGCTCTGGGGAGGTGGCCATGTTTGTGTTTCCCTGTTGTCTGACGCCTGGTACAAAAGGTCAGAAGAGGAAAACGCCAGTGGCATTTGGAAGAGAGTGTGTGGGTGAGAGAGGGAGGAGAGATATCGCATTTGTCTGCAGATGTGTGCATCATTTTCTGGCATATTTTCGTGTATATACAGATGTCAGTTTTGTGTATTGTTGATTGCATGTGTGTGTGTCTTCTCTCTGTCTGTGGTTACAGTTTGAGGTTAATCGTTGTGTCTGCATTCAGCTCCTCTCTCTCTCTCTCAGCTCAGACCTTGTTTTCTCCCAAACCTCCTGACCTCCATCTGTCTCTGCCTCTAATTCACTTTTTCTCTCCCTTCCACTCTGCCTCCCTCTTTCTGTTTTTTTTTAACCATCTCTTTCGAGATGTCTCGCTTCTCTTTCACCTCTCATTTCATTTGTCCTTTCTAAATCTCTTTGTCTCCACTGTCGCTCTGTCTCAGTCTGGCCGTCTGCCCTTTTCTCTGTGTTTTTATAACCTCTGTTTTTACTTTGTTTGTTTATCCTGGTTTTACTTCTGTATGCGCATAATTCCACAATCGTTTGCGACCCAAAGAAGTCCAACCGCACCACCCACTCATGGCTTTCCTTTTTTGTCTTCCTTCTTTCTTTCTCGATTTTTAAATTTTTTTCTCTCCCCCAGGACCCGAGAAAGGCAGATGTGTGGCATCAGAGTATTTCACAGAGCCAGAGATAGAGATCACAACAGAAAACACAGCCAACATACTCAGTAAGTCACTTTCATACATACATGGATTGTTGTATTCAATATAAATTTCAAAGCGTTCACCTTCTTTTAAACTTATATTTAGAGGAAGAAGCCTCTTGTAGGAACTTCTGTCAAAGCTTTTTCCTTTAACTCTCAGAAGATAGACCAGTCTTACCAATCGCTCTCTATCTTTAGAGTAAAACATGTAAAACAGAGTTGTGAATCTATGACTCAACAACAGACACATAACATACATATGTTTTGTTGACTTAGAAGTAGTCCTTTTGTAGGCTTTCTGTGATGCTTCACATGGGTCTGTAATATAAGAACAAAAGACAAAAAGCTGGTTTCCAAAGAAGGAGGGAAGCATTGCATGGCTCTGATGGCTGATCCTGCAGGTGCTCTCTATTGGTTCAGGTAGAAGTATTAAAAAAAACACTATATACTGCAAGATGTTATGTGGCACAAATATGAAAATGGGAAAATCTGGGCCCCTTGTCTTCAGATGAAAAGATATAGGCAATTGCCATTAAGCTAGAAGAATGAACTTAAAACGTCACTTTACCTAAAGGCAGAGTGTCTCGTTTTTTCTGTGGTTATATTTGTGCCACATAAGCAAGACTTTGTTTTTTCAAGGAAAAAAGTTTCCTCCATTTAGAAAATATACATATAATATACAGATGAACCACATAAGATCAAAAGTTCTTTCTAAAGGCCTAATGCAAGTGCATGCATTAACTTTAATTTTTAACATAGTTTACTGTTTTATGTGTTTGTTTTTGCTGTATTAGATCGTTACATAAGATAAATAAATAAAATGTAGTATATTTATATCTTTTAATAATTAATGTGTTTGTCATTACGTTATGTTTTAATTTCACATGTATTGTTATATTTTCTGTTTGTGTTTGTGCTGCAATGTTTTACGGAAAGAACACAGCTAAGGGAATGATGGTACAGGACCAGAATTCCTGCCGGGTCACTTTGACCCATGGCACTATGAACAGAGTTTGTTGACTTAGAAACAGTGCTAATACAGGGCCATACACAGAGCTGTGGAACTCTTTAACAGAGGAACTGAGGTTAAGAAACTCACTGTCTATGATAAAGACACCCCAAGACCTGGGGTGCTCTAACAGAAAATGCCCAGAGTCCTTTTGTAATGAGAAAAGTTGCAGGAACAGTTAGGGAGGGTCTGAGCTGAGGAATGCAGTTCATAAGGCACGAGTAAATTGGTAATGTATGTAGGAGCGAGGCCAAAGCTGTAAAACCCATTTTAGTGTAGCAAGAATGGGATGTGGGATGCAATGTGGTCATGTCTCTTTGAATTTGTTAAAAGTCTGGCAGCTGCGTTTTCAACGGGCTGGAGGCAGGACATGGCCTTTTAACTAAGGCTTGAGTAGAGAGTATTGCAATAGTCCAAAAGTATTGAGAGTGTTAAAAAAAAAGAAAAAAGAATACATTAGCTTAGTTGGAGGAAGCATGACCATACCACCTTGGTTCTACCTTGCATGTCTAAACAAAGCTCTGCATCAAAGATCACACCCAAAACACACATACAGATTATGCTAAAAGATTATGCTAATACTGACTTTAACAGGACATTTTACTTTGTTTGTACAAAAATATATACATAGTAACTGTTCACTTAGGATTTTTCTATTGCTTTTAGACATAACAGACACATTTTGAGTTTTGGTTTATAAGTTTTATATTCCTGCCCAAGTTCCATCTCAGTTGCTGAAGTTTAAGAAATATGAAGCATCAGTAACAACATCTAATGAAAACATATTGAACAAAAAAGCGGGACCATTTCAGTCAAAAGAAGACTGATGTTTATTTTAATGTATATTTGGTGGCATGGCTCTGTTCTGGGACCCCTCCACACTTCCACATGGATATGTGGAAAGCCTACGGTGGGGAGACCAGCAGCAAGATGTAGAACAGAGGAGACACTCATGACAACAGACGTGACATTGAAGTTACACAGACCATGTGAAGAAGGAGTAAGGCTTAGACGTGGGTTGCAAAGCATCTTGCAGAAACAGCATCAACTGAGGGCAGGCTGAAGCAACTTAAATAGCACGTGATATGAGCTGAGGGCTATCAGCTGAGCCATCACTTCTTGGGGTGCCAATAAACTGAGCATTAGGCTCAATTCACTAGTAAAAAAAAAAATGCAAAAAATGTTCCTTATTTCTCCATCTCTCTTTTTCTTGTGGGCAAATTGGACTCAGTAGGGTTCAGGTGCCACTGATTGTCAAGCCATTGTCCTCACCTGTCAACAAATACTCCAGGTGTGTTTGCATTTTGGTAACATGATTTTAAAGAAAAGTAAAATACATTTTACATTTATGTCAAAATTTCATCAAAAGTTGCTGGCTAAAGAACCTGTGAAGAGTCGTATTTCTTTTCAAAGAATACTAAATTTTTTCAGTCAATTGGTAAATTATTTCTGAGACCTCAACCAAGTTCCCCACAGAGCTGTTTTCTCTTTGAGCTGTTTAAATGATTCAGGATGTTGACACTATGAACTGGCCCTCTGCAGTTTGCTATTTGAAGTAAAGCACACTCACAGTGTTGTTAGAGACACCAGGGGGAAGACATGTGCTCTGTTTAATGCTAGATAAATGTCCTCAGGTACATGCACAAGTCATAACACTGCAGTGCCTCAGTGGGAGAGGTTGCTGAATAAATCATAGACCTTACTCAACTTAGCGCTGAGCGAGCTCCAGCAGACTTCGGGTTATGAGTATACACACTGAAAATTCCTGTGATACCTGAAAATTTCTGCCAACACAAAAGACAATCTGTTATTCTAACTGTTTATATTTTTATATACTTTTCTGTAGGATGTTTCAGTAGCAATAGCAGAAATTCTTGTTCTTGTAAATAAAAGCAGACGTGCAGCATAGAAAATGTTAGAAATATTTTCGGATTTCAAAACAAACTTTTTTTTTTTTTGCTTCGCCTTTTTCAGTTTTAAAAGCTGTTGGGGAGTCCCAGATATTTAACCCCGAGTGGGGTTGTCACCTTGGAGGTAGCCCTGAGAGTCACTGACCCCCATCATGATATGAGTCATTAAGGGTCACATGAGCCAAGTTGTGAATCAAGGCGTGGATCATTAAGTTCACACGGGTCAAGGTGTGAGCGGGGGTTGAATCACTTGGGAAGGGATCTGAATACCGCAGTATAGGTGGCTGACATTTGGTGTCTTGGACCACCACCTCTGTTCAGTGATGGTTGTTACAGGTGGACATAAATGACCTTCTTCACTCCTCTCTCAAACCATCTCTCTTCAAGCACCCCTCACTGCACTGGACAGCATACACTATGTTGTTCAGCTTGTGATTTGTCCTTGGGGTGAGACAGTTTTTGTCTGAGGGTGTTTCTGGGTCTGAATTGCACTGGGGTCTGCTGTGCTTGGTGAAAATTGTTCACATGTGACCCTAATGATCCACTTCTTGATTTGCACCTTGGCTCATGTGACTCACATGATTATAGGGTGGGTCAATGACTCTCAGGACCACCTCCAAGATTAAAACACCATTAAGGGTTAAATACCTAGGACTCCTCATCAGTTTTTAGAACTGAAAAAGCCTTCTGGGTGAGAAGTGAAACATGTTCATGAGCCTAAAAAGATGTCCAGTAGGCTTTAACTCCAGCACTTAAAACTACCATGAACTGGATGACTGAGAACCTGCACAGACAAACCACAATAATAGTACAAAGCTGAGACAGAATACACAGTAAAATGTTCTCAAAGGCAATGTGTTTCTGAAATGAAACCAAAAAAAAAAAAACCTAATTATCTTGAGGAGCAGTGTGAAATTAGGATATTAGCTCTAGTTACTTTAATGTATTTGACTGTCATTGGTTTGATAGTTTCACTGCAAAACATTTACTTTTATCAAAGTATGAAAAGTACTGCTGTTACACCTGGAGGAGCATGTGTGTAGTTTACAGTGACCATCAGGGCAGATTTTCCACTTTTCCTCTGACTAAAGAAAGTACAGCATTTGGCGTATAGCAAAGAGTAAACCCAACAAGATGAAATATCTTGATGATCATTTTAAATACACAAAACAACGTCACAATGTTGTCATTACGACTAGCAACCAAATGCCCGAATCAGGCATTTTTGGGCTTTAGATAAATATTTTTTAATCAAGCATTCTGCAGAGTATGAAAAACTTCATTTTAACGATTTCACGTGTCTCATGTAATTAATTTGCCTTAAGCTTCATTTTTAACTCTGGGGAGAATTTGGTAACATTTCAAATTATTCTTGATTCACTGGAACATTTCTGAAGGTTAAAACTCTTCTGAATTTTAAGTTTTCCTCATTTTTATTCCTATCATACATTCCTTCTTCTACTAATCCTCCTTCCTCTTTCTTCAGAAATGGTCAGGACTGCCACTCCCTTTCCCATGGTCTCGCTGCTCTTTGTCTTCACCGCCTTTGTCATCAGCAACATTGGCCATATCCGGCCGCAGCGCACCATCCTCGCCTTCGTTTCTGGTATATTCTTCATTCTGTCAGGTAAAGTTAATCTCAAACAAAAGTGTCAGTATGATAAATAAAATATCCCCAGCCTCTGCACCGTAAATCTTGTTCATGAGGTGAAATGTTACTCATGCAAACAATCAAAACCTCACAGAACTCTAATTTTATACTCTTGTGGAACAACTACACACTCCGGGATTTTCTTGTTACAGTTTGTTTCCTGATTTTCCAATTATTCTGCTAGGTTTTGCAGTCATTGTAAAGCAGCCTTGGAGACAAACCTAAGCACGCAGCTGTAATAAAATCTGTGAATGGAGTGTCTACAGAGAGCAAACACATTCTCTGGTCATACAAAAAATACAAAATAAAATGTTCTGGTTGTGTTTATGCCAAAAATAAAAGTGAGCTCCATCAAATTAATGGCACATATGCACATCCTGAGGATTTCTTTTTTTCCACCAAGCACTCTCAAAGGTTTACGATCAGGTGATTAAATCCAGCTCTGAACTCTCATCAGCTACTTGCAGGGCAATCTCTCCTTGCCTCGCTTTAAATTGCAGGCTTTACAGTCCATGATGGTGGAAGATTTAAAGCTCATCACGGTGCTACAGATAAAAAGGCTTTAGGAAAAGCTTCATACTCTATTAGAGATTATGATGGCTGAGGTTATAGTTTCTATAATGACATTTTTACCTTATTGTCTTTAGATTTAGTTGGATTTTAGTTAGAAAGCTATTTTCTTCGGTGTTTTGTAGCTCAAACGGTTTTCAACACCTAAGCCTTGAAAGTGTCAAACTCCTCCTTCACCTGTCTGCTTAAATAAGATGTTAAATAGCAGCCAAGCAGCAGAACAGAAGTGCACTTGTTAAAAGTCAACATTCTTAAAGGTTAATAAAAGAGACAGCTCAGTGGATGGAAGATTCACTCTGCAGCTCTTCTGTGAATTTCCCAGCTGACAGTTTGTCAGACCATACCTTGTTCTTGCTACTGGCTGAACAGTGAATGGGGTTTAATTCCAAGTAATTGCTCTCTGCTGGGGAAGCTGCAGGGCTGCAGTGCTTTGAGGTATAGCTGCAGGCTTTTGGTAAAAAGTTTCAGCTAAAACCAAACCATCTGGAAAGTAACTTTAGTGCAGTTTGACATTTCAATCAGAAATTCAGTAATGAGGAGGTTGGTTTTATTCAGGATGACATGTTTATGGTCTGAGCCAAAACTCTCCCATTATCTCACTGCAGTAAGTAGACTGGACATCAACCTTGAGTGCAGTCAAATTCTATTCCAGACACGTAGCTGAGTGGAAAGTTACTGGATGAAATGTTTGATCACACTTGGTGACGCATATGGTACTCTTAAAAAACAGAGATTTACTTCATCTGTAACACTCATCCAAATTATATTATGTGGCTTAAAGTGTCCAGACAACATTGACTAGATATATTTGGCCTGGGGCTACTTCTCATGGGCTCATGTCTTGGGTTGGGCCCCTTAATTCCAGCAAAACACAGCACTATTTTAAAGTGTGTTTCCAACAGTTTTTAGAAGACCTTTTATGTATTTCAACTTGACAATGCCTCCTTTCATCCCTATAAAGATGCTTTTCCCCATTTTTGTGCAGAGGAACCTACACAAAGACCTGACTTAAACCTCATCTACCTATGGGATGAACTCAAACATCAAGCATGAGCCAGGTCTTTTTACTCGTATCACTACTGGACCTCACTAATGCCTCTTTCAGCTAAATTGAAGCAAATCCCTGTAGCCAAATTCCAAAACCCTGTGGGAAGCATTATCAATAGCAGCAAATTAATAGCCACAGTTTTGGAGAGACATGTTCAACAATCAAAATGGATGCAATGTTAGTTGTGCACATATCTTGCTCAGGTGGTAACAGAGAGTGTATTGTGTTACAACAACATCTATGAAATTGTGTTGTAAACGTGACTAGTGCCAAGTCTTTTCAGGAAGTGTGTGTGAGTCTTTGGCCACTAGTACTGCTACGGAGGAATTTGTTTTCCAAGCAAATCTCCATTTATTTATTTATTTATTCATTTTAATGTTTATGGTTTTGGATACTTGTCCTTAGTTGCTATCCAATCACTTCCTTTTTTATTATGTAATATGTGTTTCAAATACATCCTAGTTAGTTTTACTTTCAGCTTTGGCTCTTTTCCCACTAATTTTCTGAACCCCCTGTTCCCAATCAGCTAATTACTCTTCCTAGTATATATGCCTCTTGTGTAGCACTCTCCACTTGTCTTGTCCCTCTGTTTTGAGTTTTGAACATTTCTATATATTTACCTGAGGGATGTACTCCAAAGTAAGCTTGCCATAGCCAGGCTTTTTTTTTTAGTTAGCAGGCTCAACAAAATCTAAAACTCCAGTCAGCGATAGTGGGTTTCACGGTGGTTATCGACTTTCTTTGTTAACTCAGGCTTTCTGCTTCAGTCTCTGTGCATAATTTCACTCTTCATCAAAAAACCCTCCCAAAAGGACCAACCGCCTGCTTCCCTCAGGCGTTATCAGAGGAACAGGTGACAGACAGGTGATAGTAGGCGAAAGCCAAGACTGGTGCTGCAAATGAGGCAAGAGAGCACCTGTCAGAAGATTGGTGAAATCTTAAATGACTATATGTGCTCAGTGCACCCTCAGTGCTGCCGTTTATTTCTAATGTGACAGCTGCACATTAGAGCTCTGAAACTTTAAAATTAATACATTTAAACATCAGTGGCATTCAGTTCTGACACTGTCTCATAGCCTGATGAAGGATATGTGGAAATCACATTAGACTTTGGCTAGATCAAAGTTAAATTCATTTTACTTATTTAATAATCTTTTTGCTAAATGGCCTTCAAATAGACTGATCAATTTTCTAATCTGTGTTCTATTAGCTAGAATTCCAGCAGTGTAAAACAGACTTCGCAGCAGATTAGGAACAGTCATAAAACTATTTATTTTCTGCATCACCAACTGAATGTATGTAAGCTCCTGTGACTATGTGGCACATTTTGCACTGTTGTAACTTTACTTCATGGCTTTCTTCTGCTGTGTTAGCAGGTTGCACATACAAAAGGTGTTCCTTCAGCAGAGAATCTATATTTCGCTTAGCACATGTTGGAGAACAATATATGAAAACATGGCGCTGTCCATGATTTTAAACCTAAAGTCATAAAATAACCTACTCAGACCTGGTTATGTGTGTGACCTAAACAGTAGCAACGGTAAAAAGAAAGCCACCTTTGTTACACTTAAAACTCTGACTTTAAGCTCTGAATATGCACATGCAAGTGCCACAGTGAACCTCTGGAAATGTTTCACACTGATCAGTGGTTGTTGATTGTAATGTGTTGAAACACAGCAATAAGGAAACATGTGGGAAGATTCAACCTAATAAAAACAAAATTTAAAATATTTCTTAAAAATGGGACTGAAAGTATCAAAAACAGCTGCTAATGAGCAACATCACTTTGTAAAGGAGTCAAATATGATTGTTTTACAGGATGGTAAAATAAATATTTCACAGCCAGTAGTCCATGTAAAGTGCTAAGCATTCCCAGACGGTGAGTCTGACATTGTTTCTGTCTTGTACTGTTTAGTACATGGCAAGTAAATTTGCTGCAGCGGTGCTTTGAGAGGTGTTTCTACACTTCCTTATACTTATCACTATTGTAAGTGACATGACTTCAAGTTTCCCAAGGTTACTGTTCTATGAAAGACTTTTGTAATAAATAATGGGATGTTGCTGACAAGCCCTGGTTACATTTATATGCATACATTATAGAAATATAAAACAGGAAGATAAATATTTTATCAAAGCAAAGAACATATTTGGTGGATACATCTTGTAATGCTACATCTTCCTCTTTCTTTAGCTAATCACAGTTAAAAACTGTCTTCTCTGTCATCTGAAAGACCAGAACTGTGAAGTCTTTTACTGGGCTTTGTGTCTCACTTGTGTTGTGAGAAGGAGAGTCACTGCAGCCAACAGGGTGACATCACCTCCTCGTGTTGCTGCAGGACAGCTGGGTGACGTTTTTGGTCAGTTACCTCGGGTTAAGCATTCAGCTGATAAAGTGGTTGCTGGGATTTTTTGGAAGTCTCTCTCTCTCTTTTACCGTGAGCAGACAAGATGACATCACCTTCCTGTTTCTATTTATTTTTTCAATTTATTTCGTGCATGAGGGAGCTTTACCTCACAGATGCCAGCTTAGCATGGTGGAGTGCTGACTGGACACATGATGTCATAGGAATGTCACCAAGCCAAGAAAGAGAAACACATTTATGCATGTACATACAAATATACACAAAGTCAAAGACACACAAATCTGCACATGAAACACTTATGCATTTAGATAAACAACCTAAAACAAATGCACATTTATGCATTTATATGTACCTGTTAGAACTTGCATTTACACATTAAAAATTATTGAAAAGCAAACTGTAATTTTTATGTTTGGTCATATTTTGTTTCATTAGTTTATATATGAATCATTTGCTTGAATGTAAACAAATAACATCACATAAATCATATATAGGAAGGTGATTTTTAAATATTCCAAATGTGAAAACACTGATCTCTCACATGAAAAAACATTTTGCATGCAACAGATCAATCATATGGAAAAGAAATGTTTACATTTCATCTTTTCCTCCTCTGTGTCCATCTCTTCCTGTCCTCTGCATCTTTATCATGCACATACAATGTGTATGTTAAAGATGTAGGTGGCTTTCTGGTCTGAAAAGTGAAGCCAAAGCCAAAGTGACTCAAATAAGCATCTTTTCATTCTTATAGCCAGCACGGGGCAACTCTAATGTTTCCAAAAAGAAATCCGATTGTATAGAAGTCTATGGGGAAAACAATCTTGTTGTTCACATGGTCCATACACTCAGGAAGCACTTTCCTGGTGAGTTTATGGTCTCAGATGCTACTTTCAAGTCTTAATTAATACAGCATGACATTCATTTGGTAAATTATGGTCCCAATTAGATTCAGAAAGGTTGATAAAGCATGCTTTAGGGCGGGCGTGCCTAGTGCACTGGCCTTGGTTTCTCAGTCCTATTCACGTTTCTTGCTGGTCACATCCGGTTTCAAAAAGCTAGGTGTAAATGGTCAGGTTAAAACTTCAAAAATGAGACTTCATAAACTAATGGGTGTCATGATGACTACTTTTATCTTTTATTTACAGTCTGGCCAGTATGGACATGCCAACTACCTGCATGTCGTCTCTCACCACATCCCTTAACCACCTCTTTTGTCTTCCTCTTTTCCAGCTCCCTCTTCCACATCCTTCTCCCATTATACCCAGTATCTCTCCTTTGCATATGTCCAAACCAATTAAGCCTCACCTCTCTTAGTTTGTTCCTGAACTGTCCAACCAGAGCTGTCCTAATCCTGTCTATCCTTGTCACTCCCAACGCAAGTCTCAGCATTTTAGTTGCCTCTAGCTCTGCCTCCTGTCTTTTCCTCAGCGGCACGTCTCCAACCCATATAAGATAGCTGGTCTCACTACCATCTAGAAGATTGCCATATTTCATAGAGACTGGAACTGTATAATGACATGATGTTTAAATGTAAGTTTGAGGGCCACATCAAAAATCTTGGTAAGATCTAAATGAATGACTATGTGCACAAAGAGGACGAAAAAACACTGTTTTATTAAAAGCATCTTCCAAAGATGTGAGATAAATAATCTTTTTTACTAAGTTTTAAGTTTTTTTTCTGAAAAACAGACACACAGTGTAAACCATGGCAGACTTTTTTTCACCTTTGTTGTGATTCTCTCACTTTAAGAAATAATTTCAACAACAATTGTTGGATTTCTTTTGAGAAGAATAAAAACCTGTTCCTTGTAAGAAGTAGTTTGAGATTTCTGTCCTATTGTTCATGGCTGAAAGCATTAGGTAAGAAATCGATTGGTTGATGATTGCCAGTTTCACTTCTGAACAGCAAGTTGACAATACTTAAGCTTGGTTTTATTGTATACTGTTCTCTTGTTGTTTGCCATAAAAGAGCGTGTTTCACAAATCAATGGCGTTTGAGAATGACGTCACTTAGTTGCAGCAAAAACTGCCCTGTTTGCCTCAGTCAGCATGTGTGTATTTTTCTTATGAAAACTGCCCATCAGTCACAGAGCACCCCGAGGTTACACCATGGTGACTGTGTACCAGCTGTTTCCTCTGTTTTCTCCTGTCTGTCCTTCCTCCAGTAATTTTCTCTCCTCTATTTTTCTCCCTGTCTGCTGTTTCCCCACCTCCTCTCCTATGAATGTGTGTGTGCTCGTTCATGCATGTACGCGGGTCCCAGTGCCACATGTCCAGGAGGCTTTTGCTGAGATGAGCATTCAGTTCACAACACTGCCATCTGATGGCCAAAGGAAGGAAATACAGTGCTCAGACTAATTCTCTGCCTCTTTTTCCACAAATAAAGCAGTTTGACTTACATTTAGTACAGAAAGGATTGACAGTGAACTTAAAAATATAAGAACAGAGAAAGGATTTAGATATTTTTGCAACTGAATCTGTGACTTATCACAGATTCTTGAAATCGTGTTACCTGTAAATAAAACAGGATATGATAACAATTTTCTTACATTTTCTTTTTGATATGTAGTGCATTTCTGTAGGAGTAATGCTTTGCATTCCCAGTAGATCATTTGTTTGAACCATTTATCCTGTTATCTTTTGTTGGATTTTTTTCTTTCCAACTTTCAGCTTTTCTTGGAGGCTATGAAATTGAAAGGCTAATGATACCATACATAGATTTATATATGTATTGTCATTCCTGCTTTGCTTAGTTTAATTTTACACAACAAAAAATATGTCGTGAACAGGTGTTTTCAGTCAGGACCAGGCTCATCTCGGCTCATCTGGTACACCAGCAATGATTGCACCTGTAGATTGATAAATATGTCCCTAACTAATATTGTCTTCATTGCAAGCTGTCTGAATCATCAGCATGGGGGAGACCCATGCTATGTTTCTAAAAATAAAAAACAAAAAAAAACCCCAAAAAACAAAACAATAATAGGATCAGACACATTTTTTTGCTCCCATGTTGTGTGGCTGTGTCTGACAGACAGTTACATTTTTAAGGAGGAGCACAGCAGATCTGCTGAGCTACAGAGCCTCTGTGACATCCCGGTGAAGGAGCCTAAGAAGACGTAACACATCTTTGAAAACTCCATGTAGGCTAGTGTTTATTATATATTTATATATATGTTATTTAGCACAGTGTTTTCTATGAATCCTTCAGTGATACTTTTAAGAGAAAATGAGCTGTAAGGTGATTAAGTGGAAGCATCTGCATCATTTGCTGTGTTTAGAGTGAGAGGGTTTCACTGTTGAAGGATTTTGCAGGTCAGTTGCAGCGGTTAGTCTGTCGACAGGGGAGGAACTGACGCACTCCTAATGAGGCTTCGCTTCTCTTGTGTGTGTACGTTCACATCCGTGCTTTAGTGTGTATTTGCATTCATGTGTCTATTTTGTACTGAAGTTTATTTGACTACAAGCAGATGTGCGTGTTAGTGTGTGTGTGTGTTTGTGTGATTGTGTTCTTGTTTATCTTTTTTACCACAGCACAGCTTGTTTCTCAGCCTATTTACAGTACAAGCAGGACACATTATCATTAGCTATTCCAACTACAAAGTACACGTACACACAAATACACACACACAAACAAGAAGAAAGGCCCGTTCAGATGGGATTAGTATTGCAGGGTAACCAGGGAATGCAGCATTAGCCTTGCACCTCCTGATTTTCTAGTTATTTGCAGTTTGGCGGTTTGTTAAACATTTATGAAGGATAGAAAGCAAACTAAATGCCATAATCTGCCTCTTTCTTTCTTTCTTTCTTTCTTTCTTTCTTTTGCTCTTATCTGTCTTGTATTTAGTATGAAACTTTTTTGACTCTTTCAAATATAGTAGACTTTGCACATAGCCTATATTTAAGTAAGAATATTATGGTCTGCCCCAACTGGTGCTCTTGTCATTGTATCACTGGAGTCATTGTTTTAGAGTCATGGTGGTCACAGACACTTTCCACATCAGAAAACAGAAGTACATCTCTTTAAAGATGTTATTTATTCTATCTGTGCTTTTTCTTTCTTCTTAGCTGAGTTCAAGGCCTTGCAGTGATGAACAGCTAAACTATTAAAATATCCTTGCACTTTTCTCAAACCACTCTAGTACAACCACTGTTTCCAAAATAGTGGTTGCACTAGATGAAATAAAATAGAAAATGATTGTTCATATTTAAACCCTATATTTAATTGATAATAGTAACCTGAAATGTAAAAACAATCCTATAGCATGTACACCGTGAAACTGACGTAACAATTTGCACATATTTTGTTTGAGTGTATTCCACCCTGTGATTTGAGTAAAGAGTACCTAAGTCTAACAGCCATGAAACACTAAAAGAACACTTATATATATATATACAGCTCCAAAAAAAATTAAGGGACCACTCCAAAATTATCAGTTTCTCGGATTTTGCTATTTATAGGTATATGTTTGAGTAAAATGAACATTTTTGTTTTATTCTATAAACTACTGACAATATAACTCCCAAATTCCAAATACAAATATTTTCATTTACAGCATTTATATGCAGAAAATGAAAAATGGTCAAAATACCAAAAAAGGTCCAGTGTTTTCAGACCTCAATTAATGAAAAAAAAAACAAGTTAATATTCATTTTTAAACAGCACATTACTAATGTTTTAACTTAGGAAGTGTTCAGAAATCAAAATTTGGTGGAATAACCCTGATTTGCTATCACAGCTTTCATGCGTCTTCGCGTGCTCTCCACCAGTCTTTCACATTGCTGTTGGGTGACTTTATGCCATTCCTGGTGCAAGAATTCAAGCAGCTCAGCTTTGTTTGATGGCTTGTGACCATCCATCTTCCTCTTGATCACATTCCAGAGGTTTTCAATGGGGTTCAGGTCTGGAGATTGGGCT
>VUQI01036348.1:0-11416 GCA_015106735.1 Paratilapia polleni
GCATCCGACGCTTTGCATTGTGCTTGGTGATGTAAGGCTTGGATGCAGCTGCTCGGCCATGGAAACCCATTCCATGAAGCTCTCTACGCACTGTTCTTGAGCTAATCTGAAGGCCACATGAAGTTTGGAGGTTTGTAGCTATTGACTCTGCAGAAAGTTGCCGACCTCTGCACACTATGCGCCTCAGGATCCGCTGACCCCGCTCTGTGATTTTTACGTGGCCTACCACTTCGTGGCTGAGTTGCTGTCGTTCCCAATCACTTCCACTTTGTTATAATACCACTAACAGTTGACTGTGGAATATTTAGTAGCGAGGAAATTTCACGACTGGACTTATTGCACAGGTGGCATCCTATCACGGTACCACGCTGGAATTCACTGAGCTCCTGAGAGCGACCCATTCTTTCACAAATGTTTGTAGAAGCAGTCTGCATGCCTAGGTGCTTGATTTTATACACCTGTGGCCACGGAAGAGATTGGAACACCTGAATTCAATGATTTGGATGGGTGAATGAATACTTTTGGCAATAAAGTGTACATTTGATACATACACAATTATAGTTAGGGCCACAAGGTCTTGGGCAATGACACAATTATGTAATTTTACCTCTGTACACCACCACAGTGGATTTTAAATTCAAAAACCAAGATGTGAAGTGCAGACTTCCATCTTTAATTCAAGAGGTTTAACAAAAGCATTAACTGTTTAGGAATTACAGCCATTTATATACAGAGTCCCCCAGTGCTCAACAATAATCGGACAACTGACTGACAAGCAGTTTCATGGCCAGGTGAGGTCTGTTCCTGTGTTATTCCGTGATAAATAAAGCAGATGAAAGATGTGGAGTGGATTCCAAGTGTTGAACTTGCATTTGGTAGCTTTTCAAAGGAATTCTCAATATGAGGTCCAAAGAGATGTCAATGCAAGTGAAACTGTAAAACAAAACAAACCTATCAGTGATAGCAAAAAGTTTATGAGTGGCCAAATCAACAATCTGGGACAATCTTAAAAAGAAGGAATGCACTGGCCAGCTCAGCAGCACCAAAAGGCCTGAACGATGGAAAACAACTTTAGTGAATGATCGCAGAATTATTTCCATGGTTAAGAAAAACAACTTCAGAACATCTAACTAAGTAAAGAACACTCTGGAGGAGGTAGAGGTATCATTGTCAAAGTCTACAATCAAGAGACGCCTTCATGAATGGAAATACAGAGGGTTTACAACAAGGTGCAAACCACTGGTTTCACTCAAGAACAGGAAGGCCAGATTAGACTTTGCCAGAAAACATCTAAAAGACCCCAAACCCTGAAAAAAAATTCTTTGGACAGATGAAACCAAGATTAACTTGTACCAGAATGATGGGATGAGAAAAGTGTGGAAAAGCAGAAGAACAGCTCATGATCTGAAGCATACCACACCATCTGTTAAACACGTGGGGGCAACGTAATGGCATGGGCATGTATGGCTGCCAGAGGAACCAGATCACTAGTCTTTATTGATAATTCAGTTAAATGCTACAAAACTGATCGGATGGTGCTTCAAAGTCCAAATGGATAATTAACCAAAGCAAACTGGAAAAGCAACCCAAGAGTTTCAGTTGTTAGTTTGTCCAATTAATTTTGAGCCTGTGAAAATGGGGGACTATGTATAAAATTGGCTGTAATTCCTAAACAGTTAATATAATACTTTTGTAAAACCCACTGAATTACAGCTGAAAGTCTGCACTTCAGTCACATCTCAATTGTTTGATTTAAAATCCTCTGTGGTGGTGTACAGAGGGAAACCTACAGAAATTGCGTCAGTGTCCAAAAACTTATGAAAATACCTGCAGATTTAGAAAGAGCCTAAAAATACCAGATCTGCCTACAGTTTGTTTTTGCTGCATTTTGTACATTTTAAACATGTCTTAAAATATTTGTTTGTATTCACAGTATACCTTTTAGTTGTTGTATACATATACCTATATACTACTGGAGACTCAAAAAGCCTAAACTTTGTGTGATAGGATCTTTAATTCAAATGTACACAAGAGTTAAAACATCAGGGGTCTCCAGTCAGACTGCAGCAGTCAACAGCTGGAATACATCCAGTGTGTAAGTGATCGACATGAACAGCTGGTTGATCTCAAAGAGGTCCCATTTAATGGAGTAACAAAAGCCTGGACATGATCTGCCTTCATAGAAAACATGCATGAGGTGGAAGTCATATCTTGTTCTCAGCATGTTGGATATTTTAAAGTACACTTGTAAGTATAAATTTTGTTTGAAACCACGCCACACTTCCTCACCACTTCAACATATGCTCAGTGTCAGTCTTCCCCCGTGTTGAGACAGCACTGTTACATTATGGCTGCAGTCCACTGAAAGGGTCTAGATGGAGCAGATTTCCCTCTGGAACTAATTTTCTAATGCTACAGTCTCCTTGAGCCTGGCTGCCTCCCTAAGAAACTCCACATGAGTGGCAGACTATCTCCTCCCTTGTTCAAAGCCAGCCCAGCTTTTGGCTCGGGGCCGTGGCCAGTTCCCCCAAAACACAGACTGTTGTGCTGACAGCTAACAAATTAGGTCTGATTTACAGCCAGTTGGCCCCCCTCAGCTTACATGGTCCCACAGACCCAAATCTACATAGTTCCAGACCCGCAGACACAGTCCCGGGCTCAGAAAGGCAGACACAGCCAAAAGCCTAATCAGAGCCAGCAGTCCTCATGAGGTAATGATTATACCATGGACTCCTACTGCCTCCCTGTGGTGAAACCAAAGCATTAAACAGGAGAGGAGTAACTTTTCATACATGTTTTGTTCTTTCGTTGTCTATTTGTTAAAAGATATGAACATTTAAATGTTGCAAATAATGAGAAAACAATGTTTTCATCTTAACATTCAATATAAAAGCTTCATCCTTGTATTTACAGATCTCTGCAGCCAGTGAACAAAGGAGTGAATTTGTACTAAACTGGATACGAGGAATGAAAAATGTGTCGTCAACCGAGTCTTTTTAAAACCCCCCAAACCTGATCGTGTGATTGAGGTGAACTCTATCCAGCTCTATTGGTGGTGGTGGTGTTAAATGAGGTTGCCGTAAACAGTGGCTCTGCAGCAGCAAACACACGCGGAAACAATTAAACTAAATCTATGCCAGCCCTGCTTGGGAAAAGAAACAATACTCCCTCCATTGCAAGTTTGGGTCTTTTTCTAAAAGGTCTCTGTGTTTCCACCTGTTTCCTTTTTAAACCATTTTCCATACAGAGAAACCAGTTTGACCAGGGTTCACGTTCTGCCTGACAAAAACACGAGATATGCGACTGTGAAGCACATGACCCTGTGCAGGATGAACTGCAAAAATGGATTTGAGGTAATGGCATCAATTCAGACCATCCAGAAACTTAATGCTTGAATGCTTTTAAAATAGTTCTCGGGTCATAATTCATCCATATGGGTAAGATCTACTTCTATTATGCTCTCATTTAAGCCCATCTGGGAAAATTTAGTTCCAAGTTACTGTGAAATAGCCCATTTGAGGTGGAATCGCCTACCTTGATGGTCCACATGAAAAACGTCACCCCGGATTCGGACTGGAGAAGGACTCGGTCCTGGAGGACCTGGTGGACCAGGGGGGCCGGGTAGACCCATCTCTCCTGGTAGACCTCTGTCCCCCTTTGGTCCTGAGCGTTAAGGAAAAATCTATCAATTCAGGTTAAACAAGCAAGAGTTAAATTTTAATGAGAACCCCAATAGTAACAGTTACCCCAAACCACTTTTAAATGACTAGATTGAAGGTTGGGTGATTTTTTTTTGTACCGACAGGTCCAGGAAGGCCTGGAGGTCCTGCAGAACCCGGTGGCCCTGGAGGTCCCATTGGCCCTGCAGGCCCTCTGTTTCCTGGTGCTCCAGAAAAAAAAAAAAGAGAGACAGTCAAGCTCAGGGTGAAAAGCAGAATTAAATGAACATCTCACTCCTGAGTGCATGAAGAAAAATGCACAAAACCCTTATCAAAAAACGTGAGCACCATAATTCGTTCCATCTTCCATCTAATTCCTTTTCTGCAGCCAGATGAGTGTTGGCCAAAAAGTATAAATTTTATCACACCATGCTGCGTGTTTACTCCTCTCCACAGCATACACAATCACACCACACCAGAACACATGCACAACACATGATCGAGAAAAATACTGATTGCTCTGAGGTAAATGTTCCACTTTCTGATTATTTTCATAATTGATTAATCAGTTTTTCATTTACTTGATTCATTGACTAAGTGTTTGGGAGGTAAAATACCAGAAGAATGACTAATGGTATTTCCTCTGAAGCCCAGCGCAGTGTCTTCACAATGACCGTTTCATTAATCCAACAATCCAAAACCCAACAGTGGAAATTTTTCCCTTGAAAACAAAAATGACTACATGGCCAATTAATGAAAGAATCAACTGATTATTTAAGCTCTAAAAGCACACAAATTGCTGTATTTTTGTCAGTCCCCAGAAAATTTACTGGAGATTTGACCAAAATAGTGGTAAACTATTTTTTGTTGATCCCTGAATAGTGAAAATGCACTTTTTTTTAATGTGTTGACACCTGTTGGGAGGTACGGTGGGGGAGTGGGTTGGGGTGTGTCCACCTCATTGTCCGGTGAGCCCCCCGGTAAACTACCGACTGTGGGCAGAGCTGAACGTCCCTCTTCTAACAGTTTGATCTGGAACAAGAGAGGCAGATGTCAGACACATCTGTTAAACATATAGTGCAGATGTTTACACACTTTTGTTGTCAAATTACTCACAGGATGGATGGATCAGATGGATTTGCTTTACCTTTTTTTCAATGGCACTTATTCTGCTGTTCATGTCATTGAAACTGGTACAGTTCATACACTCTGTAAGAAAGAAAGACATGTTTCCACATTACAGCAGACACACACATGCTGCTTCTTCTCCATCTGTCTTTCCTTATTCTCCGTCTCTGCCTTGTCTGTTTCATTCCCGTTTCTTTTTTCATCCTGGCACCATCGGTAGCATCTCACACAGAGCAGGTCAAGCCAAGACACACGAGAACAATGCTCATCAAACCAGACCCGAGAATTTATTAGGAATTCCTCCTTAAATCATGTCACTCGCTCACAGAATAAATATTGTCAGACTTCTCATGAAATCCTCTCTTGCATCTCAACTCTGCATGTTTCTGTCTGCCTGCCCACACACTCAGATAGCCAAACCATTTAAAGTAGCACATGAAAACATATTCTGTTTAATTTATGTTTTCTTATCCCATGAAACACTAAACACACCAAACCGCAGCCAAAATCAACAACCAACTAAAAATAAATCAGCACGACTGCCACTGAGCTCTGCTGTTATCCAGAAACTAAAGCAGTGTCACCCACTCTCTTTATTTTGAGTACACATTTCTTCTGCTCTAAAAACTCACAGAAACACTAAATGTATATTATTCCTCTTCCAGAAATGTTTGCTATAATTAAACTGAACATTTGTGAAGGAATGTTGAGTTTTTGGCCACTTGGGGGCACTGCAGAGAAGGGACAATATGATATGGGCAAACTGGTAGCTTTTAAATGAATATAGTGAAAAAGTTCTACTACAGAAGCAGAGAAACATCATCTATTTGTTGTGTTTGTGTCCACCTAGTGAATCTAAGCTTAAAATTCACTCTCTTTTTAGCTCCGATTTTGGTCTCCACCACCTCTTAAGAGAAATATGTCTTTTTAGTTGCTAAATGCTCCACCATGTTAAGGAGCTATAGTCTCTGACTCTGCTTTCTGTGATTTTAAGAAATTTATTTTAGTAAAATGCACAATTTCCTGTTTCAGTATGGTGAAGGAAGCTAGACTTAGACTTCCGTTGCTGTGACTTTTTCCCTGTTATTACAAAATGTGGAAAATAATGAAAAACAAAGAAATACTCCACTATGATGTAGTGTGTGAGAACTTTTGACTGATACTTTGTGATTTTTTTTCTTTGTAACACTGTTTTGTTTTTGTTTTTTATAGTGTTATACCAATAAAATTCATTATTATTACTTGTACTATGAGATGGCTGACCTATAGCTGAACTGGTTACCTCAAGACTGAAAACCCTGCTTTGCCACCTGAACCACCAGCACAAATACCCATTTCATTTCATGATTGTCTCTGATGCTGGTTACTGATTGGGTGCATAGTAATTTAAATATGCTTGTCTGTGTTATTTTGTCTAATGTCTTAGAGTGGATGAGAATGATTAAAATGTCTACAATGTGGTCCGAGACTTAAAAAGCATGTTGGGACCCCCCCCAATCAGGAGCCTTCCCTGAGAAGGTAGTTGTAGAAGCTGAAACCCTTTGCAGAGATGGGGAGACCTGCAGAGTCTTGATAATAATTAGTAGTTTTACCAATACAGGTGACTTTCACACAGAAGTAGTCATTCCATCCACTGTTGATGCAATAAATGTAATACAGCAGATTTGTCTAAAGTAGGAAGCAATAGTCTTGGACTGAGTGTCCGGAACAACAAAAAGTATCAAAAGTATCAAGACAGAACGAGACATCTGTTTTGTTTGTTTTTTAATATCATTTGTTGCCGTCAACATTTGAGAATAAAAAGGCAGTTTGGCTTATTTTTTCAGGTGTGTTACATTAATTTTTGCCATCAGAACCTGCAAAATATTTATGTGCTTCATTGGAATACTTGACTGCCAAAATCCTTTTTGTTACCTTCAGTCTGGTTTGGACCCTTTGGCCCTCTCTCTCTCTCACAAGTTGCCACTGCTAAATTTTGACTCCTCTACACGAGCTGTAATCCAAAGAGCAGAACAGCACAGTTTCAAAGAAAAGCCCCACATTTTTTCTAAATCCAAGCATTCCTCTAGTCCATGGCTCATAAGAAGTCTGGAATGTCAGCTGTCAGTCCCGCAGATGGGACCCACCCACATTGTGGTCATAGCAGGGATACTTAGAGCGAGGAGCAACTGGTGCTCATAAATAGCCAATGCAACAACAAAAATGCCCCAAACAGCTCTGGTCTGCCTAAACCATCATCTACGACTGCAGCACACAGAGTACTAATGGCAGCCGCTGAGATTTCTGCTTTACTGAAATAGTACAGGGTGAGCATCTGTAGCGTGTCTGTGAGTCCACAGTTGTGTACACCCAGTCCAGTGCTGTATTGAACTGCGTGGGTGTGGTTTCTCAATGCTTCATTTCAACATCTTGAGTCTTGCCCTGGAGTTCAGCCACAGACGGAAACAACAATCAACAGTTTAACCCAACACATTCCTCAGAATGCATCAACCAAAATACTGAAAGCTGCTCAACCGCTGACCCCACATGAGCTGTTTGTTGTGACTGAATGCACTGAGGTTTCTTCAGAGACTGTAACGACATGAAAGATGAAGACAGCAGCAAGACTGTGGGCAATCACGGGCTCCACAATATGAGGACTGATGAGATAAATGCCTTCATCTCCCCCCATAGTTACTCATCATCAGCCCAGAGGAAGTCTCCACCCTCTGACACTCTCTCTCTCTATTATACAGCACATCAATCTATGATGCATTCCAGGAGCTATTCAGTGATGATGTGTCGACATTTAGTTTTTAGCCAGGCTAGAGGTCGTCTCTGTCTGGCAACAGGTCAGAAGGTTCAGGCTTAAGTGTCTCAAAAACGACATGACCGATTGGCACAGAAATGTTTACAAACCCAGACGGTGATCCTTCGACTTCTTCTTTAGTGCCACAGCAAAGCTGACAGTTTTGGTTTTGAGTGAAATGTGTCCACAACAGTTACAGATAATTTCATATTACCCAGAAGCATGAAAGGATTATTGAATGTACCTATCGGGCACAAAGGGTCAGGAAGGGTCCCAAGCCTCTGTTTGAGGGGGATAGTTTAGACTTCAGAGGCTCTGTTAAATGAAAAACAACCACAAAGAGATGCAAAGCAATGATAAAGAAACTCAAAATGAATATAAGGAGCAGCACGTGACACAAAATGATGCAAACCAATTGCAGAGAGACTCGAAACTTACAAAAAGAGACATAAAAAACAGAAATGGATGCAGGACAGGGGTAAAAACCACAACTGAGATGCAAAATGAGCACTAATAGATATAAAACCTCTGCAGAGAGGAAAGGACCATTATTAGATGTAGAACAGCAGTAAAGACCCAGAGATGCAAAATAAACAAAAACAGAAGTTAAATGATCACAAAAAGCTGCACAAAAACTCTCCTTTTTTTTGCAGAGTAACTGCAAAAAGATGCAAAATCACCAGAATGAGATGAAAACTGACAAAACTATGTGCAAACAGCAAAGAGACACGTGTGCACGTTCCAGTCTTATTACAGTTAACCAAAACTAAACCAAAAACTAAAACCAGGTTAAAGAAAAAAAAACAAGATTAAAACTAGGCTTTTGAAAAAGATGAAATAAATGAAAACTAAATAACTAAACAATATTTTGTGCTTACAAAACTAACTAAAATAAAATGAAATTAAAGAGGAAATGTCTTTAATTTTAGTCTTTATCAGGCTGGGAAAATCAACAAGCATCACGAGGCTTTGGGGCATCTGTTTAATGAGGCCAGGATCTCTACATGACATGAAAAGCTTAAGCTGCGTCCACACAGATCGCTTTGAAGCAGAAGGTTGGTCACTAGGGACATTCCAGGTCCCAGTTGCATAGATAATACCCTAAGGTACTTACTGCCCTTTCATATGTCAATCACTGATATCCTGCCCTCTCATTGGTAGTTGCTTCAATCACTAGTTAGTTGAGAAAAGCTTATCTCAGGACCCATTCACTTTTGGTCACAGTCCCTTGAAGTCACAGAATGTCATTAACTTTCTATGGTCTCTGATTGCCACGTTGCTGCAAATTGCTTCCTATATGGACGCATCTTCATGGTTGGTTGCTAGCGGACATTCCAGTCTCCAGTTGCCTAATTAACCCTCTAATGTATTTAAGCTGCATCCACAGTGGAAGCGATTTGCAGCGACGTGGCAACCAGAGACCGCAGAAAGTGACTGGCATTTGGTGACGTCAAGCAACTACAGGCAAAATAACCACTGGCAACACGAAGTGGGCGGGTCCTGAGATAAACTTTACTCAACTTCCAGGCGAGTGATTGAAGCAACTACTAATAAGAGTGCAGGATATCGCTGATTGACATATGACCTGTTAATAAATACATTAGAGGGTTACCTAGGCAACCAGAGTCTGGAATGTCCACAAGCAACCAGAAGCTAGCTGTCAGCTTTAAAGCAATGTGCATGAGCGACTCGCTTCCAGTGTGGACTCACCTTTGCTACTACCAGGTCATACATCAGTCACAGATATCCTGCAACCTCATTCGTCATTGCATCAATTGCTCGCCTTGAGGTTGAGGTTGCTGTCATGTCAATATGGACCAAAGTCTCTGAGGAATGTTTCCCACATCTTGTTGAGTCTATGCCACGAATAATTTAAGCAGTTCTGAAAGCAAAGGAGGGTCCAACCCAGTACTAGCAAGGTGTACCTAATAAAAGTGGGCGTGACTGTTGATTTGTTTAACTTTTACCCAACTTTTACCCAATTGCTCAACAGTGCATCAAGCGTCTGAGAGCTAAATGTGTAACACTTGTACTTAAAAAGCATACAGCATTTGTTTTGTAGCTGCTCAGTTGTGCTGTCGGTTACCACAGGAATGAGCATTTCTGCCTCGCCCATAACAGCCTTTCTGTATCTCTGACCTAAAGCAAGGCTTCCTTAGCTCCATTCTTCAGTGCTAATGAGCTAACTTGTCCAATCTTTATCTCACTTCCAGCTAGGGCCAGAAATAAACCAGCCACATCTTATTATGTTATAAACACTCACCACAGGAAACACCAGAACTAAATCAATTTACCATAAATGTAAACCAGAGAAGAAGAAAAAAAAATGTTTGTTTTTTTTCTAAAGGTGGCGGGCGGGATTTCTGTTTCTAGAGTTGGAATTTAATTATGTTGGTTTCAGAAAACCAAACTTCCGCTGTGCTTGAGCTGATGTTTAGAACGGGACCACAGCTATAGAGTCTGTTTGGATCCATAATTACACCATGCCAATATAAGACAGGGTTATTTTTCTTGGACTGAACTCGGCTCGTGGGAAAGATTCGGGATCATGTTGTCTTTTGTGAGAAGAAAAAACAAATAGAAAAAACAAGGAACTTTTCTGCACCAGAGACAAGAGAGGGTTTGAGAGTTTTAGCAGCTTTTCAAGTATTCATGATGCTACATGTTATCTGATATTATTGGAAATTTGTGTTTTTCCCTTATAGTTTTTTTAGAGGCATGTTGCAACATAGGTTAAATAATTTCCACAAATGTAAAACTCCATGAATCACATGAAATGCATGTAATAAAAATGCACCATGCAAATGGATTACATACCCATAAATAACAACGTCATGGAAGCCAATATGGCATTGGTCTTTAGCGATAAGCTCAACTGTTAAGTCTGGGAATGAGAAGTGAGAGACGAACAGACTGACTGCTCAGATCAAACTCCCGCCAGGAAGAGCACAGAGTATAAATAAGATCATAAACTCTTGGGAGATAAATCTTTATTTACACATCAGAAGAATGAAAATAAAGGCCATTTCTCATCTGAGAAACCTACAACTCGTTTAATGAATCATCCCCATTGTTTGATCTACAGTACAAGACAGCACAGGATATTTTGGCAAGCGTGTAATTCAGACTACGGGCATAGCATGTGTTGAGACAGCTACATTTCCTACATTAGACATGGATATAGATCAAAGAAAAGCTCCTTTTTGCAGTTTTTTTGGACAAACACCCACAGAGACAACCTCAACCACAAAACAAACCATGACGCACACAGTGTGGGGACAGTCATTTTCACTGCCACTAAATACTTGTTCTGTCTGCGTGTGTGAGGAGTGCAGAGTGATGATGCACTGAAACATCTTCTTGGACCATCCAAAGACTCTCATCACCAAGATAAACAGACAACTGTGTGCACAGCCTCTGTGTGTGTGTGTGTGTGTGTGTGTGTGTGTGTGTGTGTGTGTGTGTGTGTGTGTGTGTGTGTGTGCTGAGGAGGCATCAAAAACAGCCATGGCACTGAACATTGCTGCAGTCATCTGTGGAATCATTATTATCACTGTTATTGTGATTTACAAAGTTCATGAAATGCAGCAAATGAAATGAAGAATCCTGCTTTTGCCAGATGACATACTGGAATCCCAGCAAGTTTTTACTGCCTCTTCAGCATCTACCACTAAATACGAACTGATGTCTTCATGTGCTTACTCCCCTATGTGTTTTGCAAATATGTATGAAAGAGCAAGGCCAGTGACACACTGCCAGTGGTAGTAATGAAATTGCCCTTCAAGTGACAGAAAATAGCAACATATGTTCTCAGGAGTCCAGTGTTTTTCCAATCTTCTAT
>VUQI01036348.1:31787-44840 GCA_015106735.1 Paratilapia polleni
AAATTTTTATAAAAAAAAAAAAAAAATCTTTTAAAAAAAAAAAATAAATTTAAAAAAAAATTTTTTTTTTTTTTTATAAGGCCACACACACACACAAAAGCTCAAATAACTAAAGCCTGCAGTAAATGAGACTCCAAAATAATTATGGACTTGGTTAATTAAATACTGTGAACTCTCTCACCAGTAACATTTTTGTGATGTTTGCTGCTGTAAAAATTAAAACTGGCTGTGTTTATGTTCACAATTCAGGCTTTAAGAAAGAAAACCAAAAAGATGACGCAAAGCTCCACACAATAACAAAAGGGGGAGTGTACTCTCTGAAGAATTAAGAAAAAAAAAGGTTTTCTAAATGTTTAAGGAAGTCCAGCAAGTGTACTGCCATGAGAAAAATAAACTAAAAGTGTAAAGCTGTTGAATGTCCAGTTAAGACAGAGAGTAGACGGTCAGACTGGAGCTCTGATCTGCAACTATCACACTTGGTTCTCCTTTCAGCACAGCAGGGCATAGCCAGTTCACCTTATCCCCGTGGCTGATACTCAGTTTGGGCCCAGACTTCTCCTCCGTCACCTCTGCACTGCGTGCTGCTGCTGCTTCACCTCCCACCTCAGCCTCTTCTTTCTGTGCCTCAGTCTTTGCTCTATCTTGGGATTGTTCCTTTCTCTTTGCCTTGCTCTTAACCTTCCTGCGTTGCGGCGCCGTCTTTTGAATTTTTCCCTCTGGAGCCACCACTGGGTGTTTACTGAGGTCCCATAAGGCAACCTGGCTGTCGTTCCCACCACTGATGAGCCAGTGCGGGTGGGAAAGGAAGTTAACGAAGTGGGCTTGCGAGGCTCCCTGGCCGTGGGCTTTGACTGCTCCGTGCTGTTCCAGTTTCGAGCCGCTGCCGATCCGCATCAGGTGTACTCGCCCATCCTCTGCGGCACAACCCAAAATGTTTCCACAGCTCGACACAGAAACGCAGTGGGCCAGTGGTGGGTTGAAGAGCTGACCAGGGCGCTGCTGATGGTCGTCTTCCTCTTCTGCCACATCCTGGAGGTTGATGGTCCACAGAGGGCGGGTTTTCTGCAGACCCCACAGCATCACCTAAGAGATATCAGGAAAGGTGATATCAGGAAAGAAATACTGATAAGAGGAAACTAGTACAGTTAAACTGTTTATTTCTCTCACCTGCATGTCCAGTCCGACAGACACCAGGTTATTGGGCCGGTGAGGCCGGAAAGCAACAGAGGAGCAGATGTTGATGTGTCTGCGCAGAGTCCTGCACACTTTGCCCCCAGGGACCTCCAGTACCCGCACAGCCCCGGAGTCATCCGCTACTGCCAGGGCTGAACCCGTCTCATTCAGCGTCAAAGCATTGATCTCCTCCTCACCTGCACCCTGAAACTCCTCCACCGGCCCCTTCAGGTTCCTGGGGTCGAGGACACTGACCGCGTCTCCGTGTGACACATACAGCCGGCTCGGAGCTGCAGGTGAGAACACAACACTTGTGCTGTCCTCCTCACCAGAGAGCGTGAGGCGGCCCACGATGGTCCCCTCCTGGCTCCACACTGTGACCTCTCCACCCTCAGAGCCTGAAGCGATGAGAGCTTCAGGGCCTGCGGACACCCCCACACACAAAACAGACGTGGAGTGGCCCTCAGACCACTGCCTGGCCATGCTGACCCCCTGTGAAATGTAAGTTAATGAGAAGAAAAATACAAATTTGTATTTGTACATCAAGTTTAAACACAACAATTCAACAGCTTAAAAACTCAGCAAGATCTGAGATGACCTACTCTCAGCAATTTTTAATAAATATTTACAAACAAAAGTTCCTATTTGTTTCCAGCCTCTTAAAGGATAATACTGTTTTCTATTTAAGTAAACTGAAGTCACAGCCTTAAACTGAACATTAAAAACCTAATAAATGCTGGATTTAGTAACAGCCTGTTTATTAAACCTATTTATAGCTGTGTGTACTTAATTAAATGGCAACTGACAGCATTTCCTTCATGACTAACTGTGATAAACAAGTTTTTTCCTGGCTCAGGGTGGACCTCTGGGGGTCCACGCCTCTGGTTTACCGTATTAGACAAACATCCGTGCATTTTCTGAATTTGTTTTTGTAGCTGTTCTGTAAACAGAAATGTTTATTCTGCTTGAGTAAATGAAACCATGAATAAATACAGTGCTAGTGAGTTTCATTTGGCTCTGACAGGAAAAACCCTGATGAAGTTAAAAAAAACAAACAGCTAAACATGGTTAGACAGTAGAAAATCTAAGTATGTGGGTACATCTTGCTTTGCACAATAGTCAGGACTGATTAAAAAAAAAAAAATTGTATTTGTATATATGACCAAATATTGCATTTATTTTAAGAACAAATACTGAAAGCCAGACGAGTGAGTACTTATAATGTACAAAAACACTATGTGTTCAGAGGCGATTTTCTATTTCTTGCAACTGCATTTCACAAAAGATGGGCTTTAAATGAGGTTATCACCGCCCAGTGTCCTGGCGATTTCCTGTATTTAAACTGTCGTAAATGAGTTGACCTATAATCTGTCAAACAAATCTCTCATGAATGATATCAAGTCATTTTGAGCTCCTGTCACAAAGTAGAAGCAGCAATCAGTTTTTGCCAAAGTGACTTTTATATATCCTTTATCCAGGTAAAAAGTCTCATTGAGATTAAAAATGTCATTTTTCAAAAGAGATCTTCCCGAGAGGGCAGCAGAAACTGCAACAAATACATATATCAGTTTTATAAAGATACTTTAAGTGGCCAAAAAGGACTGGATTGATTATAATGTAGAGCACAGAGTAGGTACATTAATAGTCAGAAGGATGCCTGTAAAACAGGTCATTTCTCTATTTTATATATAAGTAAATCGTAAATCCTGTTGGCTACAGCCTATCTACCAATGTAAGCAAAGATATTAGACATAAAAACACACAGAAACATCGGCAATCACCATTAATCAGAATAATCTGCTCTAGGAAGTTGCTGCAAAAACAAACCAAATCTGCGCTAACCTGCTAGCTCAACCGCTAATATTTAACTTCCTGTCCAGCTGACGCTCTGACGGAAATAACACACATCCTGACGTTAACTGACCGATTAAAAGTAATTTATAACAGTGTCGTGACTTCACCGATAAATTAGAGAAATTACGCTACCTTCAAGAGTGCCCTTTAAAACTTCAGCAGGCTGCCATGTGGGGCTGCGTCGCTGACTGATGGCGTCACCAAGAGTGGACTTAACCCTGGGTTTAGCCTGCCAGGCGACAACAGTTAGCCCACGTTTTCATCAGGAACTGAGCTTTTCTAATATTAAACACTTGTCTAACCACTTTCTCTGTTTTAATATGTATAACGTAAAGTGATAAAGTTTGTTTTCCTTTTGTATAAAATTGGAGCGAAGAACTGTCTGTGAAGCCAATTTCAGAAAATAATTTTCAGTTTTCGATGCCTGTCTTGTAAACAAATATTGTTTGTTGCTACTCGCTCCCTCTGACCATAGTGAGCCCTTAACTGAATCCAATGGGTTTTTTTCTTAATAAATGTATGATTTCCAAAATAAGGACTCTTTTTTTCAGGAAAACATGATTTATACCCCAGCAGCAACACTTTATCAGGGTGATTTTATCAGTAATATTGACTGCTATAACAAAAGTTCAAATAACATCAACAAAGTTGAAAAACTAAGTACACCACATGATTCAACAGCTTGTAGAACCACCTTTAGCAGCAATAATAAAGTAACTGTTTTCTGTATGACTTTATCAGTCTCTCACATCGTTGTGGAGGAATTTTGGCCCACTCTTCTTTACAGCATTTCTTCAGTTCATTGGGGTTTGTGGGCATTCCTTTATGTACAGCTTTCTTAAGGTCCCACCACAGCATTTCAGTCAGGTTGAGGTCTGGACTTTGACTGGACCATTGCAACACTTTGATTCTGTCCTTTTTCAGCCATTCCTTGTAGGTTTGCTGCTGTGCTTGGGATCATTGTCCTGTTGCATGACTCAATTTCAGCCAAGCTTTAGGTGTCAGACTGATGGCCTCACATTTGACTCTAGAATACTTTGGTATACAAAGGAGTTCATGGTCAACTCAATGACTTGACTACAAGGTACTCAGGTCCTGTGGCTGCAAAACAAGCCCAAATCATCACCCCTCCACTACCGTGCTTGACAGTTGGTATGAGGTGTTTGTGCTGATATGCTGTGTTTGGTTTTCTCCAAATGTGCTACTGTGAATTATGGCCAAACATCTCCACTTTGGTCTCGTCTGTCCAAAGGACATTGTTCCAGAAGTCTTGTGATTTGTTCAGATGCAACTTTGCAAACCTAAGCCATGCTGCCATGTTCTTTTCAGAGAGATTAATCAAGTGCAATTGATGATCAACACCAGGCTGCTACTTACCCTCTTATTTCCTATGGAAGCAGTAAGGGTGTACTTAGTTTTTCACCCACTGCTTCTGCTTTTGGTTTAGTTTTTGTTAGATAAATAATGACACAGTGTAATATGTCATGTTATGTAGTTCATCTGAGGTTGTATTTACCTCACTTTAAGACCTGCTAAGGACCAGATTATTTTTAATAATAAATCTCTTTCCTTTAAATTAGTTTACTATTAAAAAGTGATGTACAATGAACAGTTTAAATGCAACGTTTTCTTGAACAGATCAAATGAGATATCTGAGCCTGCAGAGCTGCTGTGCTTTACACAGAAAGCAGCAACACGTTAGTTCCTACACATTCTGCAGAACATGAAAAAGAAAAGCACAGAGGAGGCAGTTCATCAGATCATTGTTCAGCGTGTCCCCTGGCCGGCCTTCATTGGCTGCTCTCCGCTGATTCATCCAAAGCTGTAGATCTGATGAGTGTGGGCCCCTTCTGGGTCAGTGAGCAGCTTGTTACACTGAATAGGAAACAGAGAGGAGAGGCCACAGCTCACCCAAAAACACACACAGCTACACACACACGTTACACTGTCACCCCCTCATTCAAGTGCTGATACATGCTGCACACCTTCACAGATCAGCGGGAGCCCTCACCGAGCACTGTGAATGTAAGTACTCTGGAAAACTTACCTTTTTCTGCTCATAACCTGAGCATCAGAGAGTCTCCTCCTCACAGTGCCGTTACACTGAGAGGATTGTGTTAGGAAGCAGAAAATGTGCTGATGAAATGTGATGCTGATGTTGTCGTCAGGTTGTTTCACAGTTTGTGGTCTGGTCAAACACAGACTTTTTGTCAGTTACACAACTCCTCCCCAGTGGAGTAACAGAGTGGACAGCTGTCATATTTAGTCTTTAAATAAAGCTTTGTACTGTTGTAAAGTCTGAGGTATGAGGTAAGAAACATCTTGTAGAGTTTCAGTTTCATATTTAGTTCATTCTGCTTGAATGGAAATATATTTTTCTGAAAGTGTATCTTATAGTGATCAAAAATGCTGAACATAAGAATACCTTGTACTTATCAGTATGTTGTTTGACTACTTTCAAGCAGAAGAAGACACATTTATACTGCAGTCATGGTTGAGATGGCAAACAGAATTCATATTAGTGACAGATGAATTACCTTCTGTTACCACTGGACATTTTCCAGAGATTGTTTCAGAGCATAAAGACTCAAAAAGCTGCTTCTGGCAGATTCTGATGCAGCATCTATTGAATTTGCTTTGAAAAATACATATTTATACATCTTTAAATGGCTTTAAAAACGTAAAGCTTTACCTAAAGTACATGTTCCTTTTACTCGTTTACTGGTAACTTACCTCTGGAAGGAACTGTATGCTTGTCTTTGCTCTACTTTGTTTAGCTTTTCTTTCCTTTATTGGCTTCATGCATATCTTTATTTATCTTCCTGTACATTTGTTGGCACTCTGAGCACGTACATCACACTGAGAGGTACTGGGAACACTGTGTGCCTATTTGTCCAGTAACGCTGATTCTAACTCTCCATTTTAGACGATTTGGATGTACCTGAAAACATTCACACAGCAGACTATGAGGTCACCCTATTTCCCAGCGAGATCTGTGCTTTTCCACAAGGAGGCCAACGGAGTGACGTACAGAGTTCCAGCTTTGCTGTACCTGTCCCGCTCTAGATCCTTTCTGGCCTTCTGTGAGGAGAGACTCAGCCCGTCCGACTCTCAGGCTCACCTGCTGGTCATGAGGAAGGGAACTTTCTACAGGAACTATGTGGAGGTCAGTGATGTTCACTGTTCACTGGCTCAGGGCTGTAAAATGAAAACTTGTAGTAGTACAGGGCTCATATAAATACTGTAACTTAGCTAAAATTTTACAATCAAAACTTTTGATAATAAGTACTTATTTTAAAATCTATAGCTTAACATTGTCCAACGAGTAGAGAAATATATCAAGAACAGACCAAACTGAAAAAAAAATCCTTTTGTAACATCTTAAAATAGAACAAATATTACTTCACCAAGACACAGTGAGGTGGGAAAGGTTGCAGAGGGGGGAAAAAAGGACTATATCTTGAGGAGTTTCTTCACAGTCTGTTGTAGCAACAGTATATTTTAGGGGTGTCAAACATACGGCCCACAGGCCAGAAACAGCCCTCCAAAGGGTCCAATCCAGCCCACTGGATGGCTTGGGAAAATTCAAAGGAGGGTATGAAGTTTGGACATTTAACTGTATTTTCATCATGTTTACAGTCTTCTTACTGACAAAGACATAACCCACGCCCTGTCATATACCAAAGTAAGAAAGAATCGCCGTTTTTTTATGGTTAGTATTCAGTTTAATAACAGAAAAGTTCATTTAAAAAAAAAAAAAATACTTAAAATAGAATTTTCTGTTTTTTACACGATATAAAATAGGAGGCTTTCTGTGAATTCACACATAATTTCTTTTTTTTTTAATTACAGACTAAAATCCTTTATTTCTTACAGTGGACGCCCAAAGGGCTGTGTTGATGGGTTTCTTTCATTTACTAGAGCAGTCTTTCCTTATAATGTGGAAAAACTGAGATGTTTCATTAAAATTGCATTTCATTATCTTAACATATCTCAGGGTTTGAATGTGTAGTTAAATGTCTTTACATTGAAAGTAAGGGGAACAATGTGGAGGTGAGTTTTTTTATATGCTGTAAGGCAACAGTTTTACTGGTTTGGCCCATTTAAGATGAAATTGGGCTGAATGTGACCCACTGATACCATACTGATACCATACACTTCAGTGTAAATCTGTGTAAAAATAAGTAAATATAAAATTAAAAAATCAAATATTATTTTAAGCATATGCAGCAAGTGTACCTAATAAAGGGGGCAGTGTGTAATATTGGATTGTGACAGTTAAGTCACTCTTTGGTCACAGAGACAAATATGGTTAAGAAAAAGCAATGAATGTACTAAAATAAAGTTAAACTACATAAAAATAATAAAATATTTTAAATGCAATTTTCAGTTGCTGTAAGCCTGTAAATATGAAAGTTGTAAAATTCTGTGCAAATGAAATAAAACAGACCATGAAAAGTTTCTCTACATTTGAGATTTCAGAGGAGATTTTAAAAAGGAAAAAGAAAGGGAGGGCCTTGAATTATTTAGTGAATTATTGTTTTCTAATTTGAGTGAACTGGTCCTTTAAAAAAATCATACAGATGTGATTGTGATTTTTCTCTGTATTTCTGTCCTATGATATCTTCCTTTTTCTGCAGTGGGAGGACATCCGTGTTCTGGGCACTGCTTTCCTGCCAGGCCACCGATCCATGAACCCGTGCCCGGTCTACGATGAGTTCACGGGTACTCTCTTTCTGTTCTTCATTGCTGTTCTGGGTCACACCTCAGAGTCCTACCAGCTGGTGACGGGGAAGAACGTGACCCGACTGTGCTACGTCTCCAGCACTGATGATGGCGATACGTGGAGTCCTATCATCGACCTCACCAAGAGGGTCATAGGAGACACTATTAAAGGTGAGGGACATTCATAAAGGAAACATCCACCTAAAATCAGACTTCCACTGTATACAAAAAGCAGTCTATTTAAAATGGAAATCAGAAGTATTTTTGTTTATGGTATTGCATTCAGTTAAATTTAAATAATTTTAATGTGAAAATGTCCCAAGAAGCAAGCAAGAAGACCAAAGAAAGGGTCATAACATGACAAAATACACAGTTCTGATAGTTTCATTGTTTTGTTTATTTTCTTCCTTCCTGGCAGAATGGGCCACGTTCGCTCTCGGCCCGGGTCACGGCATCCAGCTGAAGTCAGGCCGTCTGCTCATTCCTGCCTACGCCTACCACATCGAGTGCAGAGAGTGCTTCGGACAGCTCTGCCAGACCACTCCCCACTCCTTCTGCTTTCACAGCGACACACACGGGAGTACCTGGCGTTTCGGGGAGGCGGTGCCGGGGCCAGAGAGCGTGGAGTGTCAGATGGTGTCTGTGGACGAAGAGGATGGGACTAATGTGTTGTACTGTAACGCTCGGAGCCCTCTCGGATACAGAGTGCAGGCCCTCAGTCTGGACGACGGAGCTGTGTTTCAGGAGGGGCAGCTGGTGCAGCGGCTGGTGGAGCCTCGAAATGGTTGTCACGGGAGTATTGTTGGATTTCCTGCCCCATTAAATCTGAGTCTTAACAATCACTTACAGCAACCTGCACACCTCTCCAGACACTGGACATCCTGCGTGACTGATTCCAATCACTCCAAATTGAGTACCAGCTCTGTAGCATCTTCAGTGTCAGCAAACAGCTCCAGAAACATCTCTTCTGTTCCCACCAGCTCTCTGCCACCCCATCATAAATCTCCAGATTTCCTTACTCCCACCTGGGTAGTATACTCCCACCCAACATGGACCACTGCACGCAAGGACCTGGGCATGTTCCTCAGCCTTTTTCCCCGCGATCCAGACAGCTGGCATGGTCCCTGGGTGATCTACGAGGGCCCGAGTGCCTACTCTGACCTGGCCTACCTGGAGCTGCCCCCCTCACCTGGAGCCCCACCTGCTGTGGCCTTCGCCTGCCTGTTCGAGTGCGGTACTAAAACAGCGTACGATGAAATCTGCTTCAGCATCTTCACCCTCTATGAGCTCATTGATAATCTGCCCCGGGACGTACAGCTGGGAACAAACATCGACGGATATAAAAGACAGCAGAGGAGTTGTCGGAGGAGTTGCAGACATGATGCTCAAAGTGCAGCAGTTTTTCAACAGGCGTCTCCTGTGAAGAAGAAGAGAAAGAAGAGCAAGTTGGCTGAGATGTGCTCTGTGTGTTAATGTAGATTTTAAGCTTGTAATACACAGCTGTTTGTTGTTCAGTAATCGTTTTCTGTATCTGCTCTACTTTCTTAGTTACACAGCTTTCATGACAGTTTCTGACACTGACTTAGAGCTATTAATTCAGGTCATGTACTGGACTGCATCATATTCTGCCTCCTCAGGTTTGTAAATGGTAAGGCAAAAGGCTAAAGACATCTCTCTGTATAATGCAGCTAACTATGACCTTATGTAAATTAGACAAATATTTGAATTCACACATTTCCAGCATTATCAACAAATAGATCTCACACATTGTGCACTTAAGCCTCCAACAAAATGTCTTATTTATGAATTATTAAGTTACAATCATGTGAAAAAGAAAATTTTCACATGACTATATAGTCACCCATGATTCAGCTGGTAGGACAACTTTGAGCAGCAATAATTTGAAGTAATCGCTTTCTGTGTGACTTTATCAGTCTCTCACATCATTGTGGAGCAGTTCTGGCCCACTCTTCTTTACAGCGTTGCTTCAGTTCTTTGAGATTTGCAGGCATTCGTTTATGTGCAGCTCTCTTAATGTCCTCTTAATGTTGGTATGAGGTGTTTGTGCTGATATGCTGTGTTTGGTTTTTTCCTAATGTGCTACTGTGAATTATGGCCAAACATCTCCACTTTGGTCTCATCTGTCCAAAGGACATTGTTCCAGAAGTCTTGAGGTTTGTTCAGATGCAACTTTGCAAACCTAAGTCGTGCTGCCATGTTCTTTTTAGAGAGAAGAGGCTTTCTCCTGGAAACCCTTCCAAACAACGCATGCTTGTTCAATCTTTTTCTAATTGTACTGTCATGAACTTTAACATTTAACATGCCAACTGAGGCTTGTAGAGTCTGAGATGTAGTTCTTTGGTTTTTTACAGTTTCTCTGAGCATTGTGCGGTCTTGGGGTGAATTTGATGGGACGTCCACTCCAGGGAAGATTGTGACATTGAGTTAACACACACCTCAATGCTCCAGACCAGCAAACTGCCAAAACTTCTGTTTTTATAGAGGTGCTCACACTTGCTGATGGTCAGTCAATCCAGTGCATTTGATTAGCAGCACCTGGCTTATTTACCCTCTTAATTCCTGTAGAAGCATAAAGGGTGTACTTAGTTTTTTACAGGACTGCAAAGAGTCCTGTGAAAACGTTATTTTTCACATGGCTGTAGTCCAAAAAAAGTGTTTTGTAAAGTCAACTGTGATGCTGACCACAAAAAGAAATTCCCTTAAGGTGTTTATAAGGTAACAGGTTCAAAGGAATAGGAGGGAGTTACGGAGAACCAAATATACTAATGCTCCAGGCCACGACTGTCACTTCCATAAAAACTGAACATGGAAGAATTAATGACTGAGCTGATGTATTCATCTAAAAGACATTGACAAGGTAAAGTGGGCACTGAGTGTCCATCCACCATGTTTTCTATCACACTGTGTGCACTAGTGATAAGAGATTTTTCTTCTGACTCATGTTTTTTGTAGTGTTTTCACATGAATTATCTGCAACACAGTGTGGAATAAAAATATTTCACTTAATAAAGTATTGTGGGGGTTTTTTTGTTTAGATTTTTTTTCAACATGGTGATATTTCATTAAAGTTTTACCAATCCTTAGATTTCCCTCTATTGTGTGGTTGGGGTGGGTTGCTTGTAACTAATCATGGTTCGTGTCTAGTTTGTCAGTCAACAGAAAATGAATCTGCAACCAAAATTGTTGATTTGTTGTTATTAAACCGAGTATTTAAGAAGGACAATTGTTGAAAAGTAGCCTTTAATTTCCCATTTCATAGACTAATCCATTAATAAATGTAATGATTCAAATTGGAGCCAAAACTGTTTGAAAGGAAAACCAGAAATGAGAACATATTATCAGGGCTGATTGTATTTAAAAATAAAAGTCAGGTTATTCTTTGCAAACACAGATATCAGACATCCATTTTTATCTCAGAGCTCTGTGTACAGCCTCTTCCTCTTCCTCTCCAATCGCTTAACAGGATAAAAGTCTGCAGAAACAGTCTTACCATGACGTCCACGGGTATGTCCCAAATGACCCAGTGGTGTGATTATTTTGTGAACTATGGCTTTCAAGGTCAATAAAAATTTTTAATCTTAAGGAGAAAGGCTTCTTGTCTTATTTAAAAGTATATTTGTTCACAAAATGTGTTTTGAACCTTTTCTTACATGTAGAGATATCAATGTGGAAGTCTGATTACATCTGTATAATGGACTTATTTTTCAACCCACCCTCTTCGCGTTGCATGATCAGGACAATTTTAAATCTTAAACCTTTTAATTTTTTTGTTTTGATAATCCCAAATTACCAGAATGTGTTTAATCTGGCCAAGTCTTTCTCCCCTACATTTAGACTGACAATCACCAGACCAGCGTCAGGTTCTCTGATTAATTACACCTGCAGCTCTAACGGGGTAATCGTTTCTAAACTGTTCATTTCTTCTTGTGAGCGTGTTCAAACGTCTCAGTGCTGACTAACTGAGTTGCTTGGGAGCACATGAGGAACAGAAGCAGATAATGTGGAGCAGTTTGTTCAGTTAAGAGGGGAGAAAAAAAAAAAAAAGCAGATTATGACAGGAAGACGGCAGGATCTGGACAGTCTCTTCTCTCGGCTTCCTCCTCCTCTTTACATAACTCATCTCTCACAGGAGGGTCATTTCCCCGCCTGCACTCTTCCACTGAAGTTGTTACTGGTTTTCTCCCAGCGTCTGCATACAATTATGAGGATCATCATTGTTCTGGCTGTGTTAATGGGAGTAACTGGGAACCCCAATGTGACAATCAGCCCTGAAGCTGCCTCAGTGGACACAACGGCTCATCCCAACAGTGTACCTGAGACGGCAGAGGAAACCAGGCAGGTGAGAAGGAACTTGGTGCACAACTCTTCTGCTTTTTGTTGGATTCAGTTCCTGCTGTGTTTTGTAGCTTATTGGCTGCATTGCAATGACTGACACACAAACTCAAAAAATACACTTTAAAAGAAGGAAATATGTCTTTGTTGCAATCTATAACATAAAGACCATTCTGTACATAGTACAAAAGCCATTATAAGCTCAAGTCAAAACACTGAGCTTGCTGTAACTTTCCATTTGAATGCTCCCTGCAGAGTTAGCTGTTATTAAAATCAAGGTAATAAATATTCTTTTCACATGGGGCAAACATTAGGAGGGGACTTAAACAACTCAAGAAAAGTAAAATCTGAGACATTTGTTTTCTTTGTGTCAAGTCCTGGTTGATTGGGAGAAAATGATGAAGGACACGGGTGACGTCAAACTCAGGTTTTCAGATCTTCCACTTGTTCTTCTTTGCTGGCAGCTGTCCTGTAGCCTCCAAATATTTGTGGATGAGTTCTTCTTGTGTGGCAGGCAGGCAGGGCTGATATCTGCTGTACTCCATGGTGTACTCTCCTTTTCCCTGAATAAACAATGACACCATATGTTAGTAATTTGAATGGCTTATGGATGTCCTGTTGTACAAACCATGTCTGACTTCAGGAATCCTGTGTACTGTGGGAATTTCCCCTACTTTTGTCCCTGCACCTCTCCAGTCTCCTAATTTCTTTTTGTTTTTGTTTTTTTTCCCTTATTAAAAACTCTTTGAACCAGATCTTCCAACTGGCCAGCTGCCAAAATCTAGCAGCATGAACAGAGAAGTTGGCTGCATCAGACTGAATAATACTGCGACACTACTCAAGGCTGGGGGGGAAAAAAAAAAAAAAAAAAAAAAAAAAAAAAAACCTTTTAAAAAAAAAAAAAAAAAAAAATTAAAAAAAATTTTATAAAAAAATAAAAAAATAAAA